>RCUC01122066.1:0-23489 GCA_003697995.1 Taxidea taxus jeffersonii | reverse complement strand
CATGGTCTTCTCCTTAACGTCCTAATTATATTTACTCAAAGTAGATATTTTTCTATTTATGACTACATAGAATTATTTATGTTCATAGGTGTTCAAAGGTAAAGAAAGTTGCAGTTGTGTTAAATGTGCTACTATGTCATTACCAATCCTTGAACTCCCGATGAAACATTATTGAGCATATTATAAACTATGCCCTCAAATTATTTTATAGAAATCCTGTTATTTTATATTGCCCTGTATGAACTACTTTGGATTTCATTGAGAAATATTTCCTCAAGCACAGTCCTTAAAAGAAAATTAAGCAAGTTGACTAACCAAATTTCTCACACACTGCTATATAGTTTAATACATATAACTACTTAAAGATAAAACATCATTTTAGTATAAAATTATGATGTCACCATAAGACATATTAAAGGAACATAAAATCTATACAGAAAATATTAATAAGTAAAGATTCTTAAATTCTTTAATATAGTTATATTATGGGCAAGATATAATATTTAGGGACGCCTGGGTGGCTCAGTTGGTTAAGCGGCTGCCTTCGGCTCAGGTCATGATCCCAGCGTCCTGGGATCGAGTCCCGCATCGGGCTCCTTGCTCGGCAGGGAGCCTGCTTCTCCCTCTGCCTGCCACTCTGTCTGCCTGTGCTCTCTCCTGCACTCTCTCTCTATCTGACAAATAAATAAATAAAATCTTAAAAAAAAAGATATAATATTTAAAATATTCTAATTTAGGAAATATAACTTATGGTTCTTAGAAAAACTTAACTTTATACTTTCCTGAAAGCTTACATCTGAGCAATTTACTTGAAAAAGAGTCAGTGGAATCTAATGAATATTCTTTCCTGAATAATTTTCTGCTGATTGCTATAATCATAGACTCTTTTCCTTTGAATTTTTTAAGCAGGGAAGAGATAGCTATACTACATACAAAACAAACCAAGAAGACTGTATATGTATGAAAAATATAGTCAATTGTTAAAATAAATAAGCATAGTAATGACTACAATGCATGATAGTTGGTGGAAAGAAGGACGTGGTCCTTCTGGAAAAAGCACTGGCTTTGGACCTATGTAATGCAAGTTGTAGGACAGACCCAAACAACATAATACCTGTGTGAATTTCTTTAAAGAATCAGTTCTCACATCTAAAATAATTCCCATAAGATTTTTTATCACCTGACATGGTAAAAAGGTAAATTAAGTATTACATGTAATATTGTATGTGAAAGCATTTTGTATACTGTGAAGAACTACATAATTTTTCAAAAACTTTTCTTGTTTATTTATGATCATTTAAAATTTTTGTCAAAAAATAAGAAATGCAAAACTTTATCAAAAAAGAAAAAATTCAAGTCATTAATAATTTTATCATTAAGAATAATCATTACTATTTCACTCTGTAACTTGCCAGCTTTTCTTCTATGTGTATTATATGTACATACACATACAACTATCTTTTTAAATCCTGAATTATGTTACACTTATGCTTTAAAAGCTACTTTTCCCATGTAAAAAATAGAACATAACTTTGGGACTCAGATAAATAAAACAAAAATAAAAAGTGTGTAGTGAGGAAGGAACATGACATTGAAAATCTCTCTGGGAAACCTTGATTGTAGAACACAAAATACCTTCAAGATTAGAGTCTGCTTTTCCAACAGGGGATACCCCAAGCCTCCTGCCATTGGAAGCCCTATGTTTTCATAGGCAAGGGCAGCTCACACCTCGGATGTCATACTGGAGTCAGTTGGGGGATGGCAACGTATGATGGGTGCTGTGATGCTCTGACCAGACCCGCTCTGTGGATCAGAGACACACAAGCCCCAGTTGCTGGAACTATCTTTTATTAATGGTGAGTAGTTGCCTGCTTACTCAGGATGCCCTTCACTGGGAACTTCCTCGCACAGAGCTGGTGCCCAACCAGTGACTGACTGATACAGGGACCAAGGCTTGGCCTATTTCCTCAATTGAAAATAATTGTAAGGGTATCTTCAGAAATTCTTCCCCCATAAGTCAACTTTCTCCCAATATACTTGACTTCCCACCTCAGAATCTGTTTGCCGAGACCCATGACAAATCCCTTCCTAGCAAATATATTAAAAAATAAATAGAAGGAGGAGGAGAAGAAAAAGAAGGAAGAGGAGGGGAGGAGGAGGGAGAGGAAAAGATGAAGAGGAAGGAAAGAAAAGAAAAAAAAAGAACTGAAAAGAGCCTAGTTACAAAAAGGAAAAGTAATTTTATTGCAAGTAGAAGAAGGTTGGGATCCAGGGCCACTTTAAATAAAATACCATTGCTAGGAGTGCCTGGGTGGCTCAGTGCCTTAAAGCCTCTGCCTTCGGCTCAGGTCATGATCTCAAGGTCCTGGGATCATCGGGCTCTCCGCTCAGCAGGGAGCCTGCTTCCCGAGCTCTCTCTCTGCCTGCCTCTCTGCCTCCTTGTGATCTCTGTCAAATAAAATACCATTGGTAGGTAACACTTTGCCTGTTACTAAAGACTTTGATATATATTATCTTATTTGATCCTCACAATAGCCCAGTGAGATGTGTTTTATTACCTCCATTTAAAAACTTAAACATATAAGAAAAGTATACTGAATAGTATGATTTATGGAGAGATATTACTACTCAAGGATGACTCCTTTAGCCCATCAACTCTGAAACTCTAGATTTATCAGATACCTATATAAGAGTTAAGGAAATTTCTATTAATTTCAATAGTGATTATTGCATTGCTTTTCCCACAGCTTCAGAGATGTAGTTTTTAATGGGAATTTTTGGGAGATGAAAAGGTGGAGGAAGAGATCAGGAACAAAGATAATTGTAGAAGATAACCCTCTCTCCCCAACCCCCATATCCTATAGACAATACTCTATATACCTTATATCTTCAGTCTCAATCTCCACTATTCCCCATCTCACAGCACGCCCTTTTGCTCAATTTAAATTTCATTCCTCAAACAGGCCCAGATCCTCTACATTTTATAAAGGAGTTTGATTTTCTGTGCTTGGGATGCATGTTATATCTCTTTGTGTGTGGAAAATTCCTATTCACCTTCCAGGATCTATTTTGAATTTATTGGAGTACTCCTTCGATTCCCCAGATAGAGTTGATCTCTTATTTCACCATTCCATAGCCCTTATGTTCTCTCTTTGCTCCTCCTTGTTCATGCTCTATCAGGGCTCTGAAAACATGGTTCTGTAATTATCTGCTTACATGTCTAAGCCAATCATTAGGCTCTGAAGACAGAGCATCTGATTCATCTTTGAGTTCTCAGAGATTTGTTCAATTTCTGGTAGGTAGCATGTTCTCAATAAATATTTATAGACACATGAAGGATTACAGAGTGAGCTGGGTAAAAAGTCACAGAAAGATTGCAAGGAGGCACTTGGAAAGATTAAACTGGGTTTTGAAAGGTAAGTAGAAGTGTTAGGGTGACTTAGATAATTTTTATCAAATAGTTTATCTCACGACCTTTTAATTTACTAATTTTAATAAATTATGTTATAATTAGAAAGTATAATGCATCTGAATTTCATAAAGTAAACAAGAGAAGGAAAGAGGGACATGGAAGGCTAAGTCAGAGAGTAAAATATGCTTTTGTCCATAGGACTATGGAAGTTCCATCTCAAATATCCATAGTAGGACAAGAGCAGTGACTAATTTACAAGAAATTACTTCACATAAAACTGATTGTTTAAAAAGTTTTGCCATCAGTTTGGCTACTTATAATTAAGGCCAAATAAAGAAGTTAGGTAGTACAATATTCAAAATTGATGGCAGAGGAAAAAATGTTTGTACTCAAAGGAAAGTAAAGAAAAATCAAATAGAATCTTTTAGGAAAGAGTTTTAATGGTTTTCTTTTAGAGTCAAAGAAAAAGGAAAAACAGTTATCATTAACTCTGAAGAGAAAATTATGCTTTTGATAGGTTTTAAAAGCATTTTAAAGTCTTTAATACTGCTAAATTCTACAGACAAAAAGAAGAAGGCTCATATTTTAATGTGTAACACATATGTGCAATTCCTTGGAATATCTGAATAATATGTGCAGTGTTCTTCTATTCAAATAAATCAACCTGTTCAGAAAAAAAGAACAGGGAAATTCAACAGTTGTGTATTATTATTTTCTCTGATATCTTGCTTTAAATATTGCTTGGATAATACTTTGTTTTATGAATATTTCAATAATCAAATTATTGTAATTATTCACATTAAAAACATAAAAGCTAAGTAAAATATGCATTTACTGCATATAAATTAATGGTTTCTAAGTAACATTTAATTTGGAGTTCTAAAATTAAATTACTTACAGAAGGAATATATTCAATAATTAAAGAAACATTTTAAAAGTAATTATATTACTCTAGTTCTCTTGAACATAGCACTGACTTATTACTACAACCTAAAATTTCTCGCTGTGCTTTATCTTTTGCCCTGTGCAATTTAAGACTGCCACTATCTATACATGAGCCAAACCAAAAGAAGTTGGAAGTTTTCTGCACAACACTGCATAATGATTAAGGCATGATAAACAAAACTATTGACCTTAGAAATAGTACAGGAGACTGGTATAAAACATGTTACCTATAATACTTCATCTTAGCTACTCTTACCCTAACCCGCTTTACCTAATCACTCCCCGCTGAATCTGAAGAGCTTGGTATGAGTTTACGTCCAACATGCTATGGTTTTTAAGCTAAAAATCACAGTGACTCATGAGAACTGAGGATGGATGATGTACTAACAGATCACGTACTATTCCACTGACCGTGTAAAATGCAATTTATTTGTCTTTAGGACCTTACTCCAAAACTGCTCCAATATTTTTTTGGCTACTTAATATTAAGCCACTTGCATTTCAAGTGTATAAACTTGTCAAGTTCACCTTGTTTTCTTCCTGTGACACTAAAGAACTATGCTACATTTGTACTACCTCAAAATTTATGGTCAAATGCTAAATGAGGTGCTGAGTCTCCTCCAGATTTGTTCTCCATCCTTCTCCACCATGTTCTGTAACCAGGAGATTAACCTATACACTTTGCCTTCTGGATTTGGATTGTGTCTAGCCAGTGAAAGTCACCAGTAGCCAATCAAAAGATAGAAGGAAAGAGAGATGGTGATATTTATTCCCCTGGCTCCCTCTTTGCCAGGTGCAGGTTAGCAATGGCTACACATCTATCTACACCCACAGCTCAGGTCTGGTCCTCTGGCCTGGTCCTTCAGCTACAACTCTCTCAGGATTCAGGTAACAGCTCCTTTCCCTTTCCAATGCAGATCTCCTATAGATCTCCCATGGTGGTTAGTCTTGATGATTTATCTTAATTCTGCCCACATGCTACAAATAACCCATTCATTAACCGAGCCTAATTACCAGAGTGGAGCATGCCATTTGTTTCCTTCTAGAGACTAAGTGATATAAGTGATAAAGCCAAATGCTATTTCGGAAAAAAGAAACACTTTCTTCTTGCTAAACTGAGTTACCCCTTTTTATATTATTTCAGTTTATTAGGGAAAAACACTTCTTTTGGGAATAAAAAACTATATTTCTCAAACATAAGGGACATAAATTCTATTTCTCTGGCACCCATCAAGCATCCTAGTCCCCTGATTCCTAGAAATAGGTATAGTAATGTGCATTTATTGGGCAATCAGCAAATTGGTTTCAAACACTGAAATCTAACCTATGTAATATCTATAAGTGATTATTTAATTATCACAACTAACTCAGTAATATCACCTGAGACAAAAATAACTCATTTAGAAAAAAAATTATATCACTAATCAAATAGAAAAGAGCATACAGTAATTTCAAACTCACAATTTTTTTTAAACTCAAAAGCTTTTGAAATTTCTAGGACCACCCCTGGGAATTGTCCATGGAACTGAGTAAGGCAGTTGTATAGGAAAGAGATCACACTTTTTAATCAAATACAAGTCTAGTAACTGCATATGTTTACTAACGGACAGAAGAATTTAATCTTTACTTGTTTAAGGTATAAATTAACTTTACATGTGTTTTTAACAAAATTTCTTAAGAAACAGGTGGACCGAATTAAAACAGACTTTCCAACTCCTGAATTTTCATTATCATCACAAAATTACACATGGCCATCTTATAATATTTCAGTAATTGCTATAGATAAATTGGAAGGGAAAGGAATATATAAATAAGGCAAATAATGTTATTCACCACCAGATTCAATAAACACTGAACTATTTTTCTTACTGACGCTTATCAACTAAGTTATAAAAACTTCTTTGCACAACTTAAAAATAGAAAATTTGTAGAAATTGAATCTTTCAGAAACTTATTTAACTTTTTATTATGTAAATGGTAGAAGCAGCAACCCACAGCTTTGACAAATGAAGATTAATTACACTATTTGTGTTGGTTAGTTTACTTTCTTTCAGAAACCACTGTCCTACAAGAAGTGAGAAGAACCCCATTTCAAGTCAAAAGACAAATCCTTTTAAGTCCAGAACAAGTTAATCTACCTGTCAGCAACCCTGTCTCACCAAGGAAACTAAGAAAGGGATCAGTAACCCTAGGCTATCCCAGACACTGAAGAGAAAGTCAAGGACATACACCATCTGAGACTATGGAGGAAGTTTGTAACCTGCTTTGTGTGTCATCAGTTATACTTAATTATTTTATGGCAAAATACTCAATCCTTAGTACTTCAGAAACATGATATTCTAGTTTGTATTGTGCTATGAAAATAAAAAATACAATCATAATCTTCAGAATGGTAAACATTGTTCGTTTTGGAGTCACTAACAAAGGCTTTTCCCTATGAATAGATTCTAACTCATACAAAAACAAACAAAACAAAACAAAATAAAAAACCCACAATAATTTCCTAAATTAAAAAAAGTTATAGTAACTCTCAGAATTTTGTAATATAAAATTTTAAAGGTAGATAATTAAAATCAATACTGAGTTTTGGGAAAAGACAAAGAGATCCCAACCAAAGGAAAGGCAGGATGGACCGCCCCAAAACATGGGATCTCCAGATAAAAAGGTTATTTTGTTTTGACAGCAAATATCCACACATTATACTCTTTTCTGTTTGTAAATCGAATAATGGCATCAGGGCACTCCAGTAATTCTGCATTTATTTGGATTGGTGAAACATTCTAAAGGAATTTTTCTCCTGCCAGAAAAGTGAATTTATTGTTAAAGCCATTAAGGCGAGGCATTTAAGCAGAACACTTGCAGAGTTTGTTAGGCACTCCGAAAGCTGCTAAAGGGCCTTTTCCTCTCTTTGAAACAATCCAATTAAAGGCTACAGAGTTAGACCCTACGAAAGGAAAAAAAAAACAAACCCTCTTTTTGCTCCAGTTTTTTGTTTTGTTTTGTTTTGTTTTCCCCGTAGTGGTATTCAAGTCCATTTATGTTAGATGCAGTGTGGTCTTACCCTTCAACTGTGTGATTTAGCTTGACCAAAGAGTGAGATGAGGGTGAACGAGAGTGAAGGGTAGAGAAGGTATCCCTAGTAACATTGTCATTCACTAATTTTTTTTTTTTTAAGGAGCAGATGTTATTAAGAGTAAGTGTTTAGTAATCTCCCATGGTTTGTGTTCAGATCTAGTTATCTTCAAATCCTCAGCATATCGTGCCAGGTAATACCTCATCCACTGACATTTCAGTAATGGCTGCCAAAAAATGTGTATGCTAGTGAAGCTGGAGAGCATTAGTATAATAAAGGACTAGGTTATTTACCCAATACAGTATACTCAGAAAGTTCTTTATTGTTCTTAAATGTAAAGTTATTTTTAAATTCTAAAAATCAGAATGTACATGATGATAAATGTTTAATGAACAGTTTTTACATATGTTCACAAAGAGAACATCCCTACATCTAAAAAATTGTGTCCTCTTCTTCAGGATCCTTATCCTGAAGGAATACACACATGGGGTTACTCCGACCAACACATAAGCTGGCATCTGTCACAATACTGTTTACTGATTGAAAATTGAAATGCTCCTACCTGTTTCTTCTAATCAGCTGCAGCATTTTCTTGTACCACTGTGTCCCTCATTCAGTTTCACTGCCCTCTGTTCTCTCTCTTGAACACATGAAATAATTCCCACCTCAGAACACTTGTACTTGCTGTTTCCTCTACTGGAATAGTTCTCCATCAGATTGATCTCTCTTCCTCTCTCTCTTTCTCTGTGTTTGTGTGCATGTTGGGGTGGGATGGGACATATGGGTGTTAAGCAGCTCTTCTTGGAACCCAGTTGCCATATGGAATAAAGTATTCTAGTCAACATCTCAAGCAAAGGTTTCAGCCAACAGCCAACATCAAGTGCCAGATATAAGGGTGGCTCAGTGGGTTAAAGTATCTGCCTTCGGCTCAGGTCATGATCCCAGGGTTCTGGGATCGAGCCCTGAATCTGGCTCTCTGCTCAGCAGGGAGCCTGCTTCCTCCTCTCTCTCTCTCTCTGCCTGGCCTCTCTGCCTACTTGTGATCTTTGTCAAATAAATAAATAAATAAAGTCTTTTAAAAGAAAGAAAGAAAAAAAAAAGAGCAAGCCTCCAGATGATTCTAGTTCCTAGCCTTTGAGCCATTCTATAGAGCTGATACCAACAGAAGCAGAAATAAGCCACTCGGCCAATAACCTGTCCAACGTCAGCAAAATATATATTGTAATTATTTGTTTTTAAAGATTTTATTTATTTATTTGTCAGAGAGAGAGAGAGAGAGAGAGAGAGTGAGCGCTTGCGAGTACACAAGAAGGCAGAGTGGCAGGCAGAGGCAAAGAGAGAAGCAGGATCCCTGCCAAGCAGGGAGCCTGATGCGGACCCCGACCCCAGGACGCTGGGATCATGACCTGAGCCAAAGGCAGCAGCTTGACCGACTGAGCCACCCAGGCCTCCCTACATTGTAATTATTTTAGCCATAAAGTTTTGGAGTAATTTGTTACACAGACATAGTAACTAGAACAGAGTTGTGGTACACACATTGTACAGTACATCCAGTTATTAAATTGCACAAGAAATACATTATTTTCATGCTTTCTAAAACAATGTTATTTTGTCTGGTCAATACTCATATACTCATATATCTTCCCTTTCCAGTGTTCTTCATTCTTTTTTGCACTCCTATTCTTCCACCTGTGATCATTTCCTTTGCTTAAAGTATACCCTTGAGTGTTTCTTTAGTTTGATTCTACAGGTGACAATATTTTTCACTTTTTATTTGATGATGTCTTAATAATTGCCTTAATTTTTGAAATACACTTTCACTGAGTATAGAGTTATGAATTGGATGTTATTTTCCTTTGGCACTGGAAGAGCTCATTCTTTTGTCAGTCTATTGCTTTGTAGAAGATAAGAGGCCTTTTTTTCTCTCACTGTTTATATGTTTCTTCTTTGTTTTTGGGTTTTAGAAGTTTAATTCTGCTGTCCCTATGTATAGATTTCTTTGTATTCATACTGCTTGGAATTAGTAGAGGCTTCCCAAATGTGGTTTAAATCTTTCTTAGCCATTATCTCTTTAAATGTAGTTTCTGTCATATCCTGCCTCTGCTCATTCTGGGACTGTAATTATATATATTTTGGAATTTTCCACCTTAAACCATATAACATGTATTTTTGTGTATGTGTTTTTCCATTCTTTTACCTCTCTGTGCTTCAGTCTGTATATTTTCTTCTTACCTATATTCCAGTTCACCAATTCTCTCTTCAGTTTTGATTAATCTGGTGATAAACTATTTATTCAATTATTAATTTCAGTTGTCTTTTCAGTACTAGAAATTCCACCTATTCTTTTTCTTATACTTTCCACTTCTCTATCTAAATATCTTCATATTTAACTTGTAAAGCATCTTAATCATATTACTTTAAATTCCAAGTCTGATAATTTCATAATCCCAGTATATGACTCTTCTGTATATTCTGTTGCTTAGATTTTTTCCTCTTGGCTTTCATCCAGTTCTGATATTTTTATACATCCAGTTACTTTAGATTGAGTGCCAAATACTGTGAAAGCTCTAAATGATGTTATCTTCCACCAGAGAGGATTTACAATTGCTCTTGGCAGGCAGCTAAACTAGGCGGGGATTACCATAATCTAATCAGGCATTGGGCTAATTTAAAATTGGGCCTCCATTATTTTGAGAGATAGTTTATTATTAATATACCCTTTCTCCTAGAGATTAGTCCTTTGGGGATCCAACTTATATCTCCAGGCATTTACCGGGGACTCTTCTCAGAAAGCTCCATACTCTGGCAACATCCAGAGACTGCTAAAATTTCAGCTCAGTTTGTCCTCTAAGCCAAGGTTTTAACTTCAGTTTCCAGTTGCTACTTTTGAGTCAGCAAATGCCTCAAGGGGAAAATTGATGCCAAATGTTGAATTCATTTCTATGTATTTCCTCACACATCCTCACTGTCTTGATATCCCTCTGAAGCCATCAAATATATTGTTTTATTTATTTCAGCTTTATAGTTATTCCCAGTGGGAAGTTTGGTAGGAAACAAAATAGTCTGCCAATTATGGAAAACTGATCTCTGGTTGGCTTATTCTTAAGCATTAGATGACTGCAAAAATATTACTCTGTTCAGAGAGGCCTTGATTCACCATGGATTAGCCAATTAGGTAACATTAGTTGCAATGAACATTTCATTCTATGTACTTATTACTAATGTAAAGAGTAAGGATGTTGGGGTAGATAAACTTTAGAGAAATTGTATCTGAATTCTATGACAGATTATCAGCCTTGTCAATCACTTAACAAGTATTTACTGAGTGGCTATTACATGCCGTGTTAATAACATCCCATCTCTGAAGATTATATGAGAAGCCATGGGAGCATTGGGAAACAAGCACCCCTTCATGTTCTTCTTTTCGAAAAAAAAAATGTTTATTTATTTATTTATTTGACAGAGAGTGAGATCACAAGTAGAGAGAGGCAGGCAGAGAGAGGGGAAGCAGGCTCCCTGCTGAGCAGAGCCCGATGCGGGGCTCAATCCCAGGACCCTGAGACCATGACCTGAGCTGAAGGCAGAGACTTAATCCACTGAGCCACCCAGGTGCCCCCCTTCATGTTCTTTCTTTATTTAAATCAGTAGGTGTTATGACTACCAATATTCCTCTCTTTAGGTTACTCTATAATTACTACTACTACTATAATTACAAGACAATTTTCTTCTTTCAGTATTTCTTTCTCCATCTTTCTACTTTTTATACTGAAAGCATTTCTTAGGGAATGGACTTTTTATTTATTATTATTTATCTTTTTATTTTAAAAGATTTTATTTATTTGACAGACAGAGCTCACAAGTAGGCAGAGAAGCAGGCGGGGGGGCGGGGGGAAGCAGGCTCCCTGCTGAACAGAGAGCCTGATGTGGGGCTCGATCCCAGGACCCTGGGACCATGACCTGAGCCAAAGGCAGAAGCTTTAACCCACTGAGCCATCCAAGTGCCCCTATTTCTTTCTTTCTTTTTATTTATTTATTATTTATTTGTTTGTTTGTTTATTTATTTTTATAGACTTCTCTTACTGTAGAGTTATTGTATGTGTGCATATACATGCATATATAAATGCAGGGAGTAAGGAGAGAGATAGAGAAAATCAAATGATGGCAGAGGCTCTGAAATATATTGTTAATGAATTCACTCTAAATAAGATGGGTATTCAATATGCCTGAATCTCTGAACCATGCTCAAGAGGACAAGGACATTTTAATAGAAATTTGTTTTTATCTCTTCTAATATTCAGGAAGAAATATGCCCCGCAGCTAACCTGAAACTTTGTGTGTGTGAAAAACATAAAGAACCAATTTTTGGAATCTGCTTACAAGACCCACGCCAGGGTTGGTTGTGGCAGCTGGTGGTAAAGCGCTGCAAGTTTGTTCCATGTTGATGCCTCAGTGAACCTCTTCACACCAAAGAGATGACCTTTAAATACACCACAGCTACAGTAATTCTTTCCAGGTACTAGTTACAGACAGATCTTCCAGAATGGGGATATTTTACATGCTTTTCCAGAAGAGGTAGTTCTCTCCTATTACATCTCAATGGGTAACAAAAAGGAAAGGTGCTGAAACCAATCTTTCATGTATTGATTACTATGGAAGGCTGATGGAAGATGTAAAGGACATAAAACATTTCATCCTTCCTTTGTGCTCTTCTAGTCATAAAATTTGTCTTCAAAACTATTAAAGATAAAGTGTGAGCTAATTTTTAAACATAGGTTAGAAATCAAAATTTTAGAATAGAGGTTGTAAACTGGCAACCTATGGACTAAATTGACTTTCACATATGTGTTTCCTGGGATAGTCATCTTAAAGATTTAAATTTAATGCCTCTGGATTGGAAATGTGTCCTTCACTTTGCCAGTTGTTCCCTACTGCCTGGTATTTTATATCAAGCATGAGTCACTCAATTATACTGCATGCCTGGCCTCTATAGGCATTTCAGACTGCAATCTCAATTTCAGAATGTATGTATCCAGGTTTTTTAAATTAGTAAAATTACCTTTAAAAATTATATGTATAAAATTAGTTTGCAGAGTCTTCAAGGATCTTAAATAATGATCATTATAATTTTTATTTTAAAGTCAATATTCCATATATTCAATCACTCAGATTCAATCAGGAGCTAAAAGCTCACAATCTAGGGTTGAAGGAGTCAGAACACTTGGGTTCCACTTCATGTTATTCTGTTGGATTGGCCCAAATCCCCTAGCCCAATTACACCAGTTATATATTTTTATAATGTTCAATTTATCTGTAAAATAGGAATAACAACCACGACACCTCATGGCCTGGTGGTATATAAGAAATATTTGTGCTCAGAAGTCTGTGGGTTGGCTGGGTGATTTTGTTGATTTGAGTTGGGCTCAGTGAAGCTCAACCATGTGTCTGCTGGAGGTCAAGTGGGGATAGTCTGGTCTAAGATAATCTTAGTTAAGACACTGATGTCTGACATACCAGCAGACTAATCTATGGTAGCAGCTCCCAAAAGAGAGAACAGAAGAGGACAGGACTTCAAGATCTGGACTCAAAGCTGGCACACCGTCACATCATGAAACTGGTAGAAATAAGCCTCAAGGATAGGCTAGATTCACAGGGTGGGGAATAGGCACCATCCTTTGGCATCAAGTCACATCTGAGAGATCATACCACAAAGAGGGGTAAGAAAATTGAGGTCATTTAAAAAATCAATCTACTTTAGTAGCATTTTAAAATCTTTTTTAAAATACACCATAAGATCCCCTGAAATAATTAATACCCTCAGCCAATTTCTTAGGAATGCTTTCACATTTAATGTTGCCTTGGGGTCTGAGGATTCATGTTCTAAGAATATGTTTGAGATTTATAACTTTGAACATCGCATAATACAAAGACTAAAGAGGCTAAAAAAATAATTTGAATTTAGTGGAAGAACTAGAAATATGTATTTTCACAGCTACCATTCTGATTATCCTTAAACCTTGTTGTTGTTTTTTCCTTTTGTTTTTCTTTTCTTCTGTTGTTAAGGTTCTCTCTTACCTGGAATAATAATTCCTAAAAGCTTTCCCTGCTTCCAATCTGGAAACCCCCGAACACACCTTGCTCACAAACTGCCAAAATGACCCTTAAAAAAAATATCTAATCATATAACTCCTCTCCGTAAAATTCTTCAATAATTTCCTTATTCTCTCAGGAGAATCCTTGGTTCAGCACGATACCTGCACACGCATCACACATCACCCAGAACATCTGTTTTCTTCCCATTTCTAATCTCATCTCTTACTTCCATACACTCCTTATGTTCTAACTGCACCTCAACATTCTAAGAACGTACTGTGTTGTTTCATATCTTTGATTCTTTGAAATCCTAGTTGTGTATGACATTGATGAAAATGTAAAAGATAATTAAGGTGTAAAAAACATACTTAAATACACTATGGTAAGAGTCTAAACTATTGCCAACTTTCTGGAAAATATCAAAATCTTTATTTTATATTAAAAATAAGATATTTCCGGGACGCCTGGGTGGCTCATTTGGTTAAGCGGCTGCCTTCGGCTCAGGTCATGATCCCAGCGTCCTGGGATCGAGTCCCACATCGGGCTCCTTGCTCGGCAGGAGCCTGCTTCTCCCTCTGCCTCTGCCTGCTGCTCTGTCTGCCTGTGCTCGCTCTCTCTCTAACTAATAAATAAAATCTTAAAAAAAAATAAAAATAAATAAATAAAAATAAGATATTTCCATATTAAGGGGAAAACATATTAATCCTTAATTTTCCTTCTTCAATTTCTATTCTAAAGTTGAATATTAGAATAAGAATGAGAGAGGTGCCTGGGTTGCTCAGTCTTTAAGCATTTGCCTTTCCCACTCAGGTCATGATCCCAGGAGCCCACATCGGGCTTCCTGCTCAGTGGAAAGCCTGCTTCTCCCTCTTCCACTCTCCCTGCTCATGTTCCTTCTCTCACTGTCTCTCTCTCCCTCTCGGTCGAATAAATAAATAAAATCTAAAAAAAAAAAAAAAAAAAAAAAAAAAGAATAAGAATGAGAACCAGGAAGTGAAACTTAACAGAAATTTACTGGCAAGAAACATCATTAAATAAGTGAGATTCTAAGTAATTAATATCATGTATCATACTAATATATCATATATAAATATCACATATGAATATATATTAATATATAATATGTATGTTATATCATATATATCTGATATGGCCTAAGAAATCCAGAAACAAATATTTATAACTACTGAAATTTAAAGTCTTTTTCCTAAGAGTGAAGTTTTTCTTTCAGCACTTCTTCTAAGCCTCGGAACATATATTAAAAAAAAACTAAAAGCTTGTAACCTACATGAGAAAGAACTGGCTCAAAAAGGCAAGCTGTTACTAGAGATGGCCTTCGAGCAATCCTGTACCTCTTTGGGCCCTCATTAAAGTTTATTTTTTGTAAGATACACATTGAAGATCAGTCTGCTATACTGAGTAAATAGAATTTGAGTGCTCCTGTGAGTTTGGTTGTGAGAAGACTTGGACCACTCCCAACAATGAAATAAGCTCACTGTTTTTGAAAGTGAAAAGAATGCTGCTAGCATTTTAGTGAAGTTTGCAGTTTTGCTATCAAGTCCCTTCTGATGGGTCAGGTGGAGAGCACAAGCTGAAAAAGGGTGAGTGATAAACAGATGATGGACCAATATGACCAGAGTGTTCAGAGAGAGAGGCAGTGAGGCATATGCTGACCTCCTAGCTCACTGCATACAAACCTGTGTGTCATCAGCTAAATGGGGGAGAAAAAGAGCTGACTCTGCCTGCTTTTTGGAAATGACCCTACACATCCTCATTCACCCACCTCATGGGCTGACCTACTTACCAATCCTTAAAACATGTCTCTAAAATGAAGCCTTTGGATGATGCACTAACATAAGCCACTTTTAAGTAAGGTTTATGTAAAGTACATACTCCAAAGTTTATCCCGAGCAAATAGAAATAAATTGCAGACCAACAACTGGCATTGATTTTTTCTATGCTTTCATAGTTTTATTAAGCACTTTTCATAAATATAACTAAATAATTCATGTCAAGCTTATAAACAAATACAAGTTGGCTATGAAGTATGGGTATTTGAGACAGATACTTATTAACAAAAAACTAATTTTTTACTATTAGTTAATGTGTTCAATAGACTTGAGAGAGCTAGAAGTTAGCCCAGGAACTAAATGTGAGTAGCAAATTCCTTAACAAGAACCTAACTTCAGATACCCACAAAGAAAATCATATACCAATTAAATGGCAAATGTTAGTTTTATGAATATCAAAAGAGGGAAACAAAACTCCTTTCTACTCTCAGAAAAATGCACCAGCACATATAGACACGGACCTACAATAGCATGAATTTTAATAAATCACAGAATGGTGTTTTAGGGGAAAAAATGAAATCTATTTTTCCATGTATATTTTATTATCGTTTCTATTTTTTGGAATAAAATAGATTGTTTCATTACTAGTACAATTTAGGAGTCATGTGTTTTGTTTTGTTTTGTTTTTAACTAGGATGATAATGTATCATGTATCTTAACTGGAGTTGAAAACAGAGCCATTCCCAAAGCCTTAACAAATACTCCACAAACTTGAGCAATGCAGATGACCTCAGCTTACTTACTTTGGCTGAAGTGTGTTTTTCTCCATTTCTGAATTAGAGACTGTGTTTTTATCTCATATAAGGAAAAACAGTATCATTTAAAAATTATTTGAATGGGATAAAAGCTTACAAACTAAACTAGGAAAATACATTCTTCTAGATATAATGTTTGCTACTTTCAGTGCTTTAACACAAATAAGGGACTCTACTATTTCCCAGGGTGGTAGGCAGAATTCTAAAATGATTCCCAAGATTCCCACACCCTAGTGAATAAACACCCTGTACATTCCCTTTGAGTGGGAAAGGACCTATTAATATGATAGAAAATCACTCCTGTAACTAGGTTATGCTATTTGTAAAAAAGTGAAGGGATTTTACATATGTAATTAAGCCCCATAGGTTACTTTAAGTTCAATAAAAAGATGGTCCTAGGTGGGCCTGACCTAAGCAGGTAAGGCTTTTATTTAAAAAAAAGGAGAGTCTAGAGATGAGAAACAGGAGAAATGAGGGATGCCTGGGTGGCTCAGCTGGTTAAGCATCTGCCTTCGGCTCAGGTCATGATCTCAGGGTCCTGAGATTGGGTCCCACATTGGGCTCCCTGCTCCATGGGGAGCCAGCTTCTCTCTCTCCCACTTCTGCTCTCCCTCTCTCTCTGTCAAATAAATAAACAAAATCTTAAAAAAACAAAGCAAAACAAAACAACAACAAACAAAACAGGAGAAATGAGAGGGGTTCTTCAGACATGATGTGAATTCCATGTGAAGAGAGACAGTCTCTGGGAGCTGAATTCCACTTGTCCTACAACTGCAAGAAACTGAATTCTGCCTGGAACCTGAATGAGCTTTGAGTGGTACTCCAAATCTGACATGAGATTATAGCCCTAGCTAACACCTTAATTTTAACTGAGTGATCTAGACAAAGTTATTTTATAGCTGGACTCCTAACTGTGAAACTGTGAAATAATATTTATATTGTTTGAGGTCACTAAGTTTATAAGTAGTGTATTATGGAGCATTAAAGACTAATGCGACCAATAAGCTGTTGGTCAGGTTTTGTGGTATATTCTCAAGTAGAAAGGACATTAAAAGTCATCTAGTCCAGCTCTTTATCCAAGTAGATACATACATACTTTCCTGATTAGAGAAATTAATCTTTCCTCATTTCTTTCACTACATCCCTTATATTACACTGAATGACTGTGTGTAGTTTCTAGAAAATGATCTCAAAATTCCTCAGACATCCTTTACATGCTTACCTATGTGGCTAGAACCAACATGGGCAGAAATCATTATGATGCTGAAAAGTGGTCCACTTAGCAATGCATATGGCTACATGGTGCTTAGTTAAAATTAACTGGTCCAAAAACAGGTTTGAGATTTAGCCATCTAAATTAGATCATTAGGATGTAAACCACTGGCCAGGATCAAACAACTGAATGTGGACACATTCTAGACAGTCAATTCTAAATGGAAAAGAATTTATAAATTGATAAACATATAAATGTTTATAAACATAACTTTGAAATGGGATTCTGAAGATTTTGATACGGACTCTATCTCCAAGACTAATTCATCATGCCATTTTACACAAGGCCTGAGCTTCCATACATAATTTGTGAAGTTATGTTAATTATTAGAGAAACTCTAATGGCCCTTCTAGCAAAAATGTTCTAAGATCATGTTGGTTCATTCCTTTAAGTAGGGCTGAGCCTGCATCAGTTCAGATGATTGTTTTGGTCTACCACCTGAAAATTCTTTTATTTCCTCTAGATGAAGAATAGAAATGATGAACACTACTCACAGATATGGCATAGTAGAATCTTTGCAATCTACCCAACTAGTTCACAGTAGAAAGAAAAGATGGGAGGATATGGAGAGGGACAGAAGGCATGAACATGAAAGAGAGAAAATAGGATAAAGAGTAGGTAGGTTGTAGAAAGAAATTATAAATGTTATAGGCATTGATTAACCATTTCTCTAATGTCCCCTCTTTCCAGAAAAGGAATTCCAGAGACAAAATTATTCAAGAGTTCCATATAAGGGGTCTTTATGTAGATCTCAGAATCTAAAAGAACAAACAAACAAACAAAAAATTAGGAACCAGCCTCTAGCCTACCTGTAATATGAATTCAGAATGTCCCTAGAAACAACTATGGGACACACTGAAACTTTATGGCATCTCATATTTCTCTTAGAAAACCCTATGCATATTAGAGAGGATATAGTCTCTGTGAGGTACCCTGAAATTATGATATCACTAAGATCCTATAAGATGGAGTAAATGTTTAATAATGTTCTGCATTATCTAGAATCTTGCTGCATAAAATACCAGTTCCCATTAAATGCTTTACTGTGTGTTCTGGTAAGAGATTTTAAAATAATACCACCCAGAAAAGAATAATTCAACCATCTGTTCCTTTTAAACATCAGTTAATAGATATTTAAAAATCTTAAAATAAATTGGCAGTGAATGCGTAGGGGGCCTTATAATAACTATAATGTCCCTTAAAGAAATCCTACCCAGGAATTGGATCTAGGGTATGTGAATCAAATGGATTTAGGGTATGTGAATCAAAAACATACTACCTGGATCTTTCACAGGCATTAATTTAAAATGATCTGGTGACTAAAAGGGAAACAAATGTATTCTTATTAACAAATGTTTCCATAGCAAGTCCATGGAAGACATGATTCATACAATATATATCTGTAGGATTCTTGTTAGGATAAATAAATGGCAAAGGGTGAGTTTAGACACAGATATTAATAATATTATGAAGAACTAAGACAAAAACTTTTGAATTTTATAGTGCTAATCAAAAAATAATTCAATAGAAGGAAAGCTGTTATTTCCATCAGATTTCACCTAGCTTTCCATAGAAGATAAAAGTAAATGCTATATTGAGAAACTCTTTTGTAGAAGAAAGTGCTAAATCTCCAATTACATCTCAGAAAGAAAAAAAAAAATCTCAATAGTCACTCATCATAGAAAATGACACATATTTTGAGATCAAGAGTTAGCCACCTGCCTGGTACATAGAGTTCAAGAAAGATTAAAAAAAAACTATCCTATAGTCTGTGATAATATAAGTTTGATAAGAAAAATGATAGGGAAGATTAATACATAGCATAGCTGCATGCACATAGTTAAAATTAATGGCCTTCAGAGTTCTTTTCTGACTTTACCATGAGTGTCAAAAAAAAGTCCTTTTGAAATTTTCAAGGTTTCATGTTGCATTTGGGGGGTCACAAGGTAAAAATCAATTAGGAAATAGTTTTGCAAGCTGTTTTTAATTTTTGTATGATAAAAATTACATGTACCTGTGCATGCACATGTATGTGTGTAACCATAGATGTATGTATACATATATAATTTTCTATTAAATGCTTACACCTTTCATACCCACAGTCTTTTAACTTTATGGTGTTAAGCTTTGAATAACATTGTAACTAATAATTCAGAGTTCTACTTATGAAATATTTCCTTCTCAGATAGAGACATAGAAACCCAATGCCAAAGAAAGATAAACCACAGGCAAACTAGAGGATAGAAAGCTATTTTGAAAGCAAAATTTAAAGTGCCATACAGGACTTCTTGGGAAGACAGCAGAGTAGGAGGAATTTAAGCCTACCTTGTCCCACTGATACAACTAGATAACAGGCACATCAGTGTAAATAACCCAGAAAATGACCTGAAGACTGGCAGGATAAACTCTCCACAGCTTAATATAGAGAGAGACCACATCAAAGAGGGTAGAAAGGGTGAAGACACAGTTAGGAGCTAAAGGGACTGCAGGACTGTCCCCAATAGGGAGGGAACATGTGGGCATGGAAAAGAAAAAGAAACAGACTCACACCAGGGAGCACACACAGGGAAGATGAATCCCCATAACATTTGGCTTTGACAACCAGAGGAAGGGGAAATATTTTATAAGTTCTTACAAACAGCAGGGCTTAAAACCTGGAGCTTTAAAAATCAGCTGGCTGGTGGGAAAGCTGGGAGGATGAGAGTAAATGGAATTCCCCCCATTCCCTTAAAGAGACAGCACAAAAACAGTGCCCTTGAAATACAACATAGAAGTAGCACTTTGAAAAACACCTAGAGTAAATAGGAAGGAGATTTGTTTACTAATCTAATTTACTAATTACTAATACGTGCTGGAGTGGTAGGTATCATTGGGAGACTTTTTCAGAAACAAAGGAGCTGGTGGACACCATTTCACTCCCCTGCTCCCCAACATAAACACATAGACACCTGTGGGCAGCAGTAGCACCAATACTCCCTATCTTACTTGGTAATAGCATACCCCACTCTCATGTTCCCCTATGGCTATGTCCTGTCTAGTAAGGTCTCCACTTCAAATCCTTTCCCATAGCATACTTGCACAAACCTTGCTAACAGCACACATTGCCTATGTGGTTCTGCAGATTCTCCAGCTCCAACCAACATGCCTGCATCCCTGCAGCTACAGGTTCCCTCTCTGCCAGCACAATGCTGGCACTGCATGCCCAGCCCCACATTCTCCTGCCATCTCTGCATTTCTGGAAAACACCTGTTCTGACTCAACTTAAACTCAAGATAGCCCCAGACTGACCCATTAACAACACAGGGGCCAAACCCTTCCCACAACAGGCAAAAGAGCCATTGCAGATTTCTGGACTCAAGGCAAATGCAGCTGAGTCAGAACCATAGTGCACATACAACATACATGGGAGATATCCCTGAAGAACAGATTCTGGTGAACAAGGGACACTGCACTGTAGGGCACTAGGGGACCCATTCTTCATAAGGCCACCCTTTTCTTTTTCTTGTTGTTTTTTTAAAAAATATTTTATTTATTTATTTGAGAGAGAGAAGGACAACACAAGCAGGGGAGGTAGCAGAGAGAGAAACAGCCTCTCCACTGAGCAGGGAGCCCACCATGGGGTTTAATCCCAGGACTGTGGGATCATGAAATGAGCCAACATCAGATACCTAACCTACTGAGCCAACTAGGTGACCCCTTAAGGCCACTCTAAAGAGCAGGAAACATAGCTGACTTTCCTAACACATAGAAACAGACACAGATAGTTAGACAAAGTGAAGAGAAAGAGGACTATGTCCCAAGTGAAAAAACAGAACAAAAATCATAAACAATCTAAACAAATCCAAGATAAGTAATATGCTTAATAGAGATTTTAAAGATGGTTATAACAATACTCACTGGACTTGAGAAAACAGTGAAAGACCTCAATGAGACCTTCAACAAAGAAATAGAAAATATAAACAAACAAAAAACAGGGGAACCTGGGTGGCACAGTCAGTTGAGTGTCTGACTCTTGGTTTCAGCTCAGGTCGTGATCTCGGGGTCCTGGGACTGAGCCCCACATCAGGCTCCACACTTAATGTGGAATCTGCTTGGATTCTCTCTTCCTCTCCCTCTGGCCCTCCCCACTGTGCTAGCTTTCTCTTTAAAACAAAAACAAAAACAAAACCAATCAGAGATGAAAAACTCAATAACTGAAATTAGAAATGCACGATATGGAATAAATACTACACTAAAGGAAGCAGAAGAAGAC
Organism: Taxidea taxus jeffersonii; assembly: GCA_003697995.1. Lineage (NCBI taxonomy): Eukaryota > Metazoa > Chordata > Mammalia > Carnivora > Mustelidae > Taxidea > Taxidea taxus. The sequence goes on along the minus strand of RCUC01122066.1, from coordinate 1,839 downwards.
TTGAAGGAGAGTAAATGCTGCCTACCATGGACTTATTTCAGACTTAAAGACACGTGACAATTGAAAGTGAAGGGATGGAAAAGCATTTTATCATGCAAATGGAAGTGAAAAGAAAGCAGAGGTAGCAATACTTATACTGAACAAAATAGACTTTAAAAGAAAGACTGTAACAAGAGACAAGGACATAAAATCATAAAAAGAACAAACCAGGAAGAATATATAACAATTTTAAATATTTATGCACCCAACATGGAAGCACCCAAATACATAAAACAGCTAATAAAAAAAGGAAGTAATCAATAGCAATAAAATAATAGTAGGTGGGATTTAACACCCCACTTACATTGATGAACAAATCATTCAAATAGAAAATCAACAAGGAAACAGTGGCTTTGAATGATACATTGGACCAGATGGATCTAACAGATACATTCAGAACATTCTATACTAAAACAGCAGAATACACATTCTTCTTGAGTGCAAATGGAACAGCCTCCAGAATAGATCACTTATTAAGCCACAAAGCAAGTCTCAACAAATTAAAAGAGACGAAAGTCATACCATGAATCTTTTCTGACCACAATGCTTTGAAACTAGAAATCAACTACAAGAAAAAAATCTGGAAAAAATACAAGTATATGGAAATTAAATAAATAACATGCTACTAAACAATGAATGGGTCAATCAAGAAATAAAGAGGGAATCAAAAATACATGAATACAAATCAAAATAAAAACACAGCAGTCCCAAATCTTTGGGATGCAGCAAATGCTGTTCTACAAGGGAAGTATATAGCAATACAGCCCTACCTCAAGAAGCAAGAAAAATCTCAAATAAAAACTTAGCTTTACACCTAAAGGAGCTAGAAAAAGTAGAACAAAACCTAAAATCAGTAGAAGGAAAGAAATAATTAAGATTAGAGCAGAAATAAATGAAATAAAACTAAAAAACAACAGAATAAATCAATGAAAACAGGCACTGATTATTAGAAAAGATCAACAAAATTGATAAACCTTTAGCCAGACTCATTAAAAACAAAAACAAAAACAAACAAAAAAACCAGAGAGAGACACAGAGAGAGAGCAGAGGAGAACCAAAACCAGAACAAAACAAAACCAGAATGAAACAAAACCAGAAATGAAAGAAGAGAAATAATCTACACTATAAAAATACAATTTTAAGAGAATATTACAAAAAATTATATGCCAACAAAATTGGACAATCCATAAGAAATGAATAAATTCCTAAAAACATACAACCTCCCAAAACTAAATCAAAAGGAAAAAGAAAATTTTAAACACCAATTACCAGCAATGAAATTGAATGAGCAATCAAAAACTCCCAACAAACAAAAGTCCAAGGCCAGATGGTTTCCCAAGTAAATTCTACCAAACACTTAAAAAGAGTTAGTATCAGTGAACATGATCCATCAGATGAATGAGAGAAAGGTTAAAAACCATATGATTGTTTTAATAGATATAGGAAAAATATTTGATAAAATACAGCATCCATTCATGATAAAAACACTCAACAAAGTAGGTTTAGAGAAAACATACCTCAACACAAGAAAAGCCTTATATGAAAACCCATAGGTAACACCATACTCAAAAGTGAAAAACTAAAAGATTTCCCGATAGGATAAGGAACAAGTTGGGGGGCCCCTGGGAGGCTCAGTTGGTTAAGCATCTGCCTTTGGCTCAGGTCATGATTCCAGGATCCTGGGATCAAGCCCAAAGTCAGGCTTCTGGGATTGAGCCCTGCGTCAGGCTCCCTGCTCAGCCAGGGAAGCCTGTTGCTCTCTCTCCCTCTGTCACTCTCCTTGCTTGTGTTCTCCCTCTC
>RCUC01122064.1:0-21567 GCA_003697995.1 Taxidea taxus jeffersonii | reverse complement strand
TAACAGAGCTCCCTCTAAAAGGACACTGAGAAAAGACCATGTTAGGACACAGTGAGAAGGTAGCCATCTGCAAGTCAGAAAGAGAACTCTCACCAAAAGTCAAATTTGCAGGAACCTTGATCATGACCTCTAGCTGTCAGAACCGGAAGATGCCTCTTGTTTAAGCCATCCAGTCTGTGGTGTTCTGCTATGGCAGCACAAGCAGACTAACACATGTTGACTGAATGTGATACCACCTCTCTTGCTCTACCCCAACCACCTCAGAGTGACTCCCACAAGGTCAATATTATAACTTCTTCTTGCAGTGCAGTGGGGAAGGGGCTGATCTTAGGGGATGGGGCCTCTAAGAAGAGGTTAACTTCTCCTCTCTACCTTTATGTGAAGGCCATTTTCTTCCAGACTAGGTGAGCTCCAAATTACCTGAAGAATTTCCAAGAGTGTGCATGGTTTCCCTGGGCACAGTATATATATTTTTAGAGGATTTCAATGAGTCAATAATAGAAAAGACTGGGGAAATGTCCAACAGGATTCTTTTCAGATTAAGTCCATTAATACTATGGGAACCAGTGATGTCAATGCATAAAGAAGTGAGCAAGGTCAGTAATCAAACATGATGACGTCATGCTGCTGCAGAAGACTGTTCCCCAGAGGTAGAAGATCAAGTTAAAAATATGACTTCTTCCTAGGTATATGCACTCCAGTATTCACGTCTTACCAAAAGTCTCCGGCTGCAGGTTGAATTCTCTCATGGCAAACTCAGAAGTGGTGGACAGGACAGGCCATGCCACTCAATATTGAACAACCACAGTTTAAGTTTGAGGATAAACCAGAAGAAAAACCAGCCATTTGCGGATTCCTTTGACTCATAACCCCTTCTTTCCCCCTTTCTCATGTGGATCATAAGGGGTGATGAAAACAACATGGGTTGTCAGCTTAACTCCTCTGGGTCCAGTTCTAAAATCTGCCAGTGTTGAGTTGTATCATCTGGCCTATTACCTCTCAGCCTTCAGCTTCTTCTTCCATCAAATCAGACTAATAATGCCTATTTCTCACTGTGTCTGGATTAAACTTAAAATGTTACCTAGGAAGCTTGTAGGAAAGTTCCTGTCACACAACAGCTCCTCAAGAATGCTCTGGTTTCTTCCTCTTATTGTACTGTTGCATTTCTTTAAACCTTCAAAAAAGAAACCGGGATCCGTGGGTCTTGGCATCAGAAGAGCTGGTTTTGAGACTTGGGTCTGGTGTTAACTGATGGTAAAACAGGTATGGGAAGGGCATCAAATCTTGGTGGGTTTCAGTTTCCTCATCTGTACAATAGAAATAATGCCCCATATACTTTGGGGGGTTTGCCTTACATTATTGCTGTTCAAGTTTAAATGAGAGAGATGAAGGGAGTGTTTGTAGTGTGCTCTAAAGTGTTGGACTAATGTCGATAAGGGCTTATAGATGAGAGAATTCTCCTTCTCAGAATAACCTCATGTTAACAGCATAAAACACAAACTTTCTTCTTTGAAGAGTAAGAAATTTCAGGGGAAAAGTGTGCATATAGTAAGAAGCAGTTACTTTTGCTGGAAACATCTGGCACTTAGGTTATTCTAACACATCTCTCCTGAGGAGAACTACCCCAGGACATAAAGGTGTAGGTCTTACTATGCTGATCAGATAGGTGTAAATGATGGTTTTACCATCAATTTCTAGCTGTCTACATATGTTATTTGGTTTAAAATGTACAACTAAGGGGTGCCTGGGTAGCTCAGTCAGTTAAGTACCTGGCTCTTGATTGTGGCTCGGGTCATGATCTCAGGGTTGTGAGATCATGCCTCGTGTCAAGCTCCACACTCAGCACAGAGACTCTTTGGGTGTCTTTCCATCTGCCCATTCTCCTGCTGGCATGCATTCACGCACGCACACACACACACTCTCTCTCTAAAATAAATAAATAAATCTCAAAAATAAAATAAAATAATATTTACAACTAAGTTGTAAAGTAGGGATTACTGTCCTTATACTAAAAGATAAAATTTTTTAAAACTATGCAGTTGTATTAAGAAAAGATGAATTTCAATCATGGGGCTTGAATTCAGATGCAAGCCTGTCTCATTCACTATCTCCATCCCAACCCTGTGCACTTAGAGTGTCTCAAGGTCCACTAAGTGGTCTTGAAGGCGAGAGGCTCAGGATGGAGACGCCATTGCTCATGGGTGGTATTAAGTGGGTGACATTAGGTGGTCCATAGTTTTACACGTTACTTTCCTAACCTGACAGATGAATATACTGATGAGTGAATGACTACAGTAGAATGTTTCTATATAATAATACTTAACTTCCAGCGGCCGTGTAGAAAAAAACCCATCAGTCCAGATTTTGAGTTTTTCTCAGTCAAGGACATAGACCTATTTTTTGACCATAACAGTACAGGTAAGAGTGAAAATGGAATGTTAGAGGAAAATTAAGGAGATGAGGGCATACTCTCGAACTTATGACTTCGAAGTCTGAAAACCCTCAAGACCCATTGGTAGGGTTCTGTGGGGAGTACACACAGGGCACATCTTAGTGTTCTCTCCCCCTACTGGTAGTAACTTTATTGGCTCTACTACTATAATGCTTCTTCTGTTTCTCAAAGAAATGACCTTTTTTTTTTTTTTTTTGGTAGTTGACTAAATAAATGAAAGAGTTTGAAGCTATTTATTTAACTTGTGAAAAAAAAACTTTAAATTATTGAACAATTTCAACATAATAGTTCATTATCAATAGAAAACCTGAAAACAAAGGTAAACTCTAAGCATTATCTCATGGATACACATACAGACTCATACCTTGGATGGTCACCAAAGGTGGTCACCAACAATTCCTCCTCTCCCCAGACACACATCTTGTTCCTCCTCTCAAAAATGGAGGCTGTTTCCCCTTATGAATCTGGATTGCCTGATGACTGTTTTAACCAATACAAAGGTTGTGGAAATGTCCCTGTGGACTTCCAGGCTTTTCCCTGAAGATGTATGGAAGGTTGCCTTTTGTTGCTTTCTTGCCATCTGGCTGCTATGCAAAGCATGTCTCAGCTATCCTGCTGGAGAGAAAGGCCATAGAGAGTGAAAAAGAGAGAGATGAGAGAGAGAGAGACCTTTAAGGATGAGGCACTGCATGGGCAGTAGGACCACACTGAGGAGAACTCAGATGCCTTATCTGACAGTCAGCTTCAAAGCCTCAGACATATGAAAGACGCCTTCTTGGACCTCCTAGGCCAGCCTAGCCACCAACTGAATGCGAAACCACTAAGAAACATAGTAGATACTATGGGAAGCAAAAGAGCTACCTAATCAACCTACAGCATCATAGGGAAAGAAAATTGCTGTTGCTTAAACCATGGATTTTTTGGGGTGGTTTGTTATGATAGAAAAAGAAACTAAAATCCAATCTTCAATCAGGGTGGCCCTGTTGTGCTGTTAAGTGGGATGAGATAGAGTGTGTGTGCAGGGTGTGTGTATGGTGGGAGGCAAGGATCCGTGTACTTTCCCTGGTACCACCCTTCAGGGTCTCTGGGTACCATTGATAAATACATGAATGGTTTGTTCAGCTAAACAACTATTATTTATTTATGATGTGTCTTGAGAATGCACTGATTAGCCTTGCCTCTGATGCTTGCAAAAGTTGCAGATGAAAGCTTACTGTAGTTCACTCCACAGGGGTCCCGACTAAAGTTATACATCAATCAGCTCCCTCAAAGTCCATCAATTTTCTGAACTCTGTTGAACTCTATGCTTATCCCCTTGATCAAAACTGCTACATAAACACTTGAAGAAATGCCCTCCTTGTCTCTTGACAAAACTGATCTGAAGCAATCAATGCAACTGAATGAAATGAAGAGCATGTAATGTGAGAAGATTCAATTATACATGAAACCTTGGGCTTAGGAATAAATGGAGTTCTAAAACCAGACCTGATATATTGCCTTTATGTGGAGAGGAAGGACCACTAGAAAACGCAAAGATTATGAATTAACTCTCCTTACTTCATTCCTCTCAGATAGACACCTTGTGTGTAATAGTCTCCTGTTGCTGTGTGACAAATTACCACAAACTTAGTGGCTTAAAACTTGAATTTGGGGGACGCCTGGGTGGCTCAGTTGGTTAGGCGGCTGCCTTCGGCTCAGGTCATGATCCCAGCGTCCTGGGATCGAGTCCCGCATCGGACTCCTTGCTCGGCAAGGAGCCTGCTTCCTCCTCTCTCTCTGCCTGCCACTCTGTCTGCCTGTGCTCACTCTTTCTGATAAATAAAATAAAATCTTTAAAAACAAAACAAAACAAAACATGAATTTGGTATCTCACAGTTTCTGAGGGATAAGTCTGGGCAAAACTTGGCTGGGTCCTCTGCTCATGGTCTCATAAGGCAGAAATCAGGTGTTTTCTGACCTGCATTCCTCTCTAAAATTTTAATGTTTTTCATGTAATTGACAGAATTCAGTTCCTTGTGGTTATAGGACTGAAGTTCTTGCTTTCTTAGTAGCTGTCAGTTGGGGTCATTCTCAGCACCTAGAGACCATCTAGAACTCCATGCCACATAGTCCTCTTACAGGTTGTCTTGTAATGTGATGGCTTCCTTCCTCCAGGTCAGCAGAAGAACCTCTCATTGCAGTCTGCTATGGTGGAGTCTATGATAAATATACTATACTATACTATACTATGCTATAATTAATTTAATATGATATAATAATCACAGGAATGACTATCCCACAAACTTTGTTGTAGTTTATCGACTAGATATAAGTCAGAGGTTTCACCTGCATTCATGAGCAGGAGAATATGCAAGGGCAGACTCATTGGGGATCATCTTAGCATTCTTCCCAGTGCCTTGTGTTGGCAGATGTTGTTCCCCAAATGCCTTCAGATAAAGGCTGCAGTTGTTAACACCAGCAGTGTGTGGAATAGCCCTCACAGAATTGTTGATCTCCTTGTGAAGAGGCTCACAGGATGCCAGTATAGAACTAAAGGAGGCTGACTAAACTCAGAGGTAGAGGGAAGAAGGTAAGGACAAGGATTCAACTGTCAGAATACACATTCAGAGTTCCAGGGCATTAGGACAAAAGCTGCTAGGTGAAAACCCAAATGTCCTGAGCATGACTGAAAGGAATATGTCCTCCTCAATATTTTCCTTAAATCCTGAGGCACTCTGTCAGAAAGTTCCTAATGATTATTTTCTTCTCAGTCTTCCCAAATTAGTTTGAGTAACTATAACTTGCAGAAGAGTAACTGTGCATAGGGATGGGGACTCTAGTGAATGACGCTCTCATGATGAACTTGCTCTTGTGGTGGTGACTTTTAACTGGGCAACCACACTGTCCCACTGTCCTAGGCAGTTTCATGTAAGAATTGCATTTAATCTTCTCAGCCAGATAATGTTATTGCCATTTTTAGTCGTAGAGAAGAAAGCCCAGAGAAATAAAGAATTTCCTTGATCTAGATTGTGGTTGCCTTAAGAGCAGGGGATGAACCTTGGTCGGGTCTGTATATTCAGTGCCCTCAGATCATAGGCCATCAATCGTGTTAAGCCGTGGAGACCATGAAACTGCTAAGTGTGTTATCAGGAGTCAACTCTCAGTTCCTCTGACTTCAAAGCCCATGCCATTCTACCACCACAGCATCCTTTCCATCAAAGTTGGGGATTCATCCTTTTTTTTTTTATCTCTATCAAATGATTCCTGGGTGGTTATTGTTTGTGCTACTCACCATTTGAGTTATCAGTAGGAAACCATTTAGTATTTCAAAAGGGGAGCCTTACATTAGAAAATGATTACAAAGTCCCCCAAACTGACCTTTCTGGGACGTGCTGCAAGGAGGGTGGGAGAGAGATCAGGAATGGGACAAGAGTGTGATAAGCCTAGGGCACTGGCCTTAAACACAAACTCTAAGGAGACACCAAAAATCTCAGTAGTTCTGATAAATAGTATTTTAATTCATTATTTTAAAAAAGAATCCACAATGAATGTAAAATATCCATGATAAATAAAATATCAAAATGTTAAATAAAGACAAGAGTCTGGCCCTTCATTTGCCTGTCCCACCTCACTTACTTCACCCTCATTGCTGCTGTGAGGGAGGAGATGTGGAGGAGGAGGCAGTCGAAATAAGGTCAAGCAGAATGAGAGTGGAGAAGAGAACTTCGTTCTCCCATCTCCCCAGCTGTCCAGGGATAGAAGTCGGGGGGAGGGGCAAGGAACCCCTAGTCCAGAGAGATCATATTCCAGAGATATGACTATAATCTCTAGAAGAAGTTCTAAGCCCAAAACTTACCCAGTAAACTCCCAAATCCACTGTTTCCATGGAAAGATTAGGTATCAGGAGATTATACTCTAGTCTAGTCTCCAACACTAGTTCACTAGTTCACTATGCGATATGAGTCTGGACTTTCTCCTCTCTGGGTCTCAGTTTACCCACCTGTAAAATGGAGTGTAGGAACAGATGCTTTCTGAGATCCCATTTAGTTCAGACATTCTAGAAGGCTGTGGACTAGCAGCTCCCAGGGAGAATGCCATGTCTCTTTCTCCACGTGGAAGTGCAGTTTCCAGAAAAAACATTCCAATCGGTCAACCTTGGCTATTTGCTGTCTACTGAACTTCCTGGGCTCTTTCTTCTTCTTCTTTTTTTGATGGGCAGTGGATCACAAGAAGAAACTAACAGCTATTCTCACTGGTTCCCAAACATCAGGGCTTGTGGAAGGTCAATTGAAGCAATTATCTTCTTCTGACTCTAGAGTATTGGAGCTGATTGTATAATATTGTTCAGCTTTGCCATAACTGGGTTTATGTGTAAGACAATGGCCCCTGTGTAAGAATCCATAATTATATAATATTTGAGAGGAAATAGAGCATAGCGGCTGGCCCCCACATACATCTGGGTGGTTTAGAGTTCTGTCTTCCACCCTTAGTAGATGCATTGGTCAGGTTACAGCCAGAAGGCAGAGCACACAAGTCGCTTTGGCCGACAGAGAGAATTTAATACAAATGATTCTTAAAGCAGTATAAAGTTGTCACCTAGCTCATTGAAAGGGTAAGAAGTGGACTCTAAGGTGTCAAAAAGGTAGCAAATTCAGAATGCATCTACAGCCCCTAGGGGTAAAGACATGAAGAGTTTTAGATGACTAAGTTGTTGAACTGTAGCACAGGGACCCTTAGAACTAAGCCACAGACCTCTGAGAAGAGGACCGGCTGGTCTCCTTAGGGAATCCACAACAGAGCTTGTCCTATAAGAAAAACGATGCGGTAGAATCAGTTGCTGCAGCAGGAAGGAATTGCCTCTTCCAGAGGGAGCAAGTTTTTATGGGGAAATAACAGTAGGCAGGGAGTGATGCAAGAAACCAATAGGAAGGAGCAAGTTCCTTTAGCCTCAGGGACACTCGTGGGTATCCAGGTGGCAAAATAGATAAGTGCTTTGTAGACCCCAGGTTCCAGTACGACAAAGCAGAGTAGGATGGTTTGAAGCTGAGAGTTAATACTCGAGTAACGAGCACGCTGCTCTCTGATTTTAGGCAAAGCACCTAACCTTTCTCCATCCAGTTTACTCACCTATAAAATAACAATAATAAAGGAATTCTCTGCATTAGGTTGTTCTATAGATTAAACTATTTGACACATGACTGGTGCTTAGAACTGTTCCTGGAACAAAGCATGTGCTTGATACCATTTATTGGCCATTATCGTACAAAGGAAAGAGAAGAGAACAAATAAGCCTGCCCTTCTGAGACACCGGAGTGGCATTTCTGATATATTCTGTGGCTTAATTTCCAGAGTGACTTTGAGAAGTGAGTGTTGGTCTCCCTGATGTTTATGCATGAGGGGAATGAGGTCTAAAGATTTGAGGAGTTTACTGAAGGCACTCACGTGGAAGGATTTGGTTGAGCGGGATTTCTAGTCTAGCTGTGCTCCACTCCAGCGACCATCCTGTTTACACGGCAACATGCTGCTTCCCCTGGAACAACAGACACAAGGCAATTCTAATTCTCATTTCACAACTCACTTATGAAAAGCTAAGCTAGGCTTCACTCTCACTTAACCCCAGGTAAGCCACCTGTGAAATCAGAATAAAACACTTGCTTAGAACACCCGATCAAACTTTATTAAAAAAAATATCAAAGGTGATTTCAATAGACAATTCCAGCAAGATAAAAGTTACAGAGAACATGAAGTCCCATACAGCGAACTCTGAGACATCATGACATATGTGTTCCTATAAATGACAGTACTGGGCAGAGGTATGTAATTAAGAACCACAGGACCAGGACAAAAAGGGCAGTGACAACTCCCAAAAACTTCAGTGACACACATTCACAAAGACAGGCATCTAATAAAAATGGCAGCAGAGGGCCACCTGGGTGGCTCAGAGGGGTAGTCATCCGACTCTCCATTTTTGGCTCCGGTTATGATCTCAGGGTTGTGAGATCAAGCCCTACGTCTTTGCACTCAGTGCAGCGTCTGCATTAGAGTCTGTCTCTCCCTCTCCCTCTGCATACTCTCTCTCTCTCTCTCAAATAAATAAATCTTCAAAAAATGGCAACAAAATTGCACTCATGTTAGATAGTGGAGACATGCATACTTACCACAATAAAGATGGCACTTTTCCTTGGGAAAGACCTGGGGCTTGCTAGCCGGAAGGGGGCAGCTTGTAAGCTCTTATGAAGTAGAGAATGGAGGGGGACCTGAAATCAGAGAAAGTTCTAGCACCAGACAAGGATGGGGGGTGTGGTCATAAGACACACTGCTGTCTGCAGTAGCTGACACATACATGAGGCATGTGCACTTTGCATCATGTTCCTACGGAGCTCAAGCCAGTTGTGTGCAATTTCCTGCACGTGAAATAATGCATATACAAGTACATAATTGCATTATGCTCATATTTTCCCCTGATGGATCAATCACACTACAACAAATTCACATATTTCAAAACAAGTGCTTTGAAACTGCTTTTAGATGAAAAACCTTAGCTGGCAAAATGCAGATGGAAGAGACATCAGTTAATAGTCACGTGGGTAAGGACAACTCCTGGGCTGGTGATCAGCACAGTATGAAACCAGGATGCTCTGTTAGTGAACACCCTGGTTGCATTAAGAAGTGATGTAGTGTGACAACAGCAATAATAATAACTAAGTAACTCTTCAGTGTTTAATCTGTTAGCTGCGAGGCAAGGTGCCTCACTTCTATCATCTCATATCCCCTTGACTCCCAAGAGCAGCACTAGGAGCAAGAGTCTTGCAAAAGAAGAAATTGTGGTGTACGGATTATAAATAAGGTGTCCAAGGGAGGGAAGTCCGGTGTTTGGATTTAGACCCTTGTCCCTGAATGTGTTTCAGCAGACAGGACAGTCACGTTCTATAGAAGAGACACGGTTAAAAATAATAAAAATCATCCCATATAAAAATGTCTTGGAAATTTTAGAACATTCTTCAGAAACAATGTGAAGCTTACCTTAAAATGGGTTATTTTAACAATTTAGATTTCTTCTTACAGTGCTTCTTATACATGATGGCCTCACCACTTTGTGAAAATAAAGCAGACATTCTATCCCCATTTCGTAGACAGGGCTCCAGATGAGCAAGATAAGGCTGATTTTTCGACACCATTAGACGGAAGCTCTTCCATGACAGGAAGAACCAGCACCTTCCCTGGGGGGTTTTCTGGTTTGCTGAGATGAGTGGCCACAAGGAATGTTTACTGCGTCATAAGGCAAATGGATACCATAAGCCCCATCGAGGCCGAGGCCAGGATTTTAAGAACTGAGTCCTGGTCCAAAAATACCGTACCCTTGACAATGCTGCTCCCTGCATCATCTAGAAAGATAACTTGTGTCTTTCCTGCTCTGGTGAGTTTACATTCACCTCTTTCTTTCTTTCCTTTTCTTTCTTCCTTTCTTTTTTAGAGAGAGGGAGAAAGGGAGTTGGGGCAGGGGGCAAGGGAGAAAGAGAATCTCAACCAGACTGTGCTGAATGCAGAGCCCAGTCTGGGGCACGATCTCACCACTCTGAGATCACGACCTGAACTAAAATCAAGAGTAGGACACTTAGCTGACTGAGCCACCCATCAGCCCCCTAAGTTCATCTTTTTTTTTTTTAAGATTTTATTTATTTCTTTGACAGACAGAGATCACAGGTAGGCAGAGGGGCAGGCAGAGAGAGAGGAGGGGAAGCAGGCTCCCCGCTGAGCAGACAGCCCGATGCGGGACTCGATCCCAGGACCCTGGGATCATGACCTGAGCTGAAGGCAGAGGCTTTAACCAAGTGAGCCACCCAGGTGCCCTCTTAAGTTCATCTTAAATGCCAAGTCCTCTCTAACTAACTAACCGGTCCAGACTCTCTTGAGCGGAGTGGCATCACTTGGACATAGTGTAGTCTGTGTCTAGATGCTTCAGACTAGAACCAAAATATCTGTCAAAACAACGTCATTTTGTTTGGCAAACATTCTCCATACTCTCTCACCCCTGCCACTGCCATGGATGTGCCCCCCTCTCTCGGGAAGGGCAGCATGTTCTCTACACGCCCCATGGTGGTGTGATTGTCCTTGGACCACACACCCTGCTCCCTCACTAACTGAGAGCTCACAGGAAACAGAAACCCAAGTGCACACGTCAGAACCAGAGGACCCAGTGCAGGGCCTCCACACAAAGGCACCCACACATCACCTCTGTGAGGGCAAGGACTGTGTCCTCATGTTGCCCCCAGTGTCTTGGCCAGACCCCAGCATCTAAGAGGCATGCAGGAAGCGTTTGCTGACCAATGGCATGATTGTTCATGAAAGGCAGTTTTCAATAAATCAGTAAACTAAATAAAAATATATCTGTGCAAAATTCTATGGGCAACCACAAAAACAGTGACAAATCCAAGGGCTTTTGGATGACATGGAAAAATGTCCAGAGTGTAATGATGAGTGGGAAAAAGAATCAGGCTATAAATATATAAGTTCCAGACGATCCCCATTGTGTGAAAGAAATGGCCTCTGATTTACAAAGTCTGTCTCTGGATTCTGAGAACTGGAGTGACTTTGGTCCTCATCATTACACCATTAGGTCATTTCTTCCCCAAATTATCTAGAAGAAATCGGCCTTACTTTGAAAATTGGGAAGAAATCACTTTAAGAACAAATAATGTCATGTGATGCTTTAGTTGGTGTGTTCATTCATTTGGGTGCTTTCAGGGATAAGATGACTCCTGATAAGGAAAAATTGAACAAAATTGTTTTCTTGGTCTTAAGAAGCCCAACCTTTTTCTCAGTTCAGTGATTCTGGGAATTCTTACAATTAACTGGCGGTCTCCACGTGGGAGGGGGTGCCTGAGGGAGAGTATCTTTATTTCAGAGCTTCTATTCCAGGGGCAAGAAGAAATCCAAGAACACTAGAGCCTTCCAGCCTCGTTTTATTTTGCTTTGTTTATTCTAATTGTGTGGGTTTGTTACATGCCTGGGGGTGGTACAAAATTAAAACACACTAGCAGTGATTGACGTAATCAACAATGATTTCCAGTGTTGTTTTTTTCAGGGTCTCTGAGTGTTCTGGGGAAAAACTGTTTAGAACATTGGTCACACACCTTATTTTTGTTTCATCACAATATATCCCACTTCAAAAATTAAAGGAGAATCCCCCTTGCGAGTGTAAGCCCTTTCCATAATGACACAGTCACTCGGTATTCAAAAATCCTGGGGTCTACGTCCAGTGCCTCAGGAGCCAAATCTGGACCACAGCCTGGTTTTACATTGCCCTTGAATTCATAATCTTGTTCACATTTTTAAATGATTGAAAACAAATCAAAAAGAGAATAATGAGCCACCTGGGTGGCTCAGTGGGTTAGGCCACTGCCTTCGGCTCAGGTCATGATCTCAGGGTCCTGGGATCAAGTCCCATGTCGGGCTCTCTGCTCGGCGGGGAGCCTGCTTCCCCCACCCCTCCCCCTCTGCCTGCCTCTCTGCCTACTTGTGATCTCCCTATCCGTCAAATAAAAAAAAAGAGAGAGAATAATGTTTCATGAAATGTGAGAATTATATGAGATTCACATTTCAATGTTTGTAAATAAAATTGTGTTGGAACACACATGCCCATTCTTCTGCACACTGTCCCTCTTGGCTCACCTTTCTTCCTTCCTTCCTTCCTTCCTTCCTTCCTTTCTTTCTTTCTTTCTTTCTTTCTTTCTTTCTTTCTTTCTTTCTTCTTTCTTTCTCTCTCTCTCTTCTTTCTTTTTCTTAAAAATTTTTATATTTATTTATTTAAATTCAGTTAGCCAACATATAGTACATCATCAGTTTTTGATGTAGTGTTCAATGATTCATTAGTGCATAGATCACCCAATGTTCATTACATCATGTGCCTTCCTTAATCCCCATCACTCAGTTACTTCATTCCTTCATCCACCTCCCCTTCTGTGATACTCAGTTTGGCTTTTTCTCAACAATAGCAGTGTTGGGTGGTTGGAATAATGACCAAGTGGCCTGCCGGGCCCTCTATAGAAAGTATGCTGACTCTAATAGACCTGCCAGTACTGGAAAGCTACTTGGAATGATGTTAAACTCCATACAGGTGTAATGAGAAATAGATGTAAAAATTGGGAAAGCACATGGAGTTCCATGGAGACATTTTTAAGACACACACATAGCCCCTGTCTAACCCACTTCTCCCTGTCTCTCTCTACAACCATGCTGCATTCATCTTCCAAAGGGAAGATGGGATCACACCACTTCCCACTTTGAGGAGCCCTAGCCTCCCTGGAGGGATACATAAGGTACAGAGATGGTACATGAGGGTTTGTGAAATGGGCAGATTTATGGATCCTCCTCTCTGTGCCCTCCTTTCCACCAAAAGAGCTCTATTTTTGCCTTATTTATATTTTGTACTTTATTTGAAGAAAGGATTCTGTTGATTAAAAATAATAGCTTGGGAACCACTAATAGGTAGACTTCAAGGTTCTTGCCAGGGTCCTGTATGACTTTGTGGGGTAGGCAGTGAGTGCTCACCAAATACAGGAGGTGCACCTTCCATGCCCAGTTCCCTTGCAGGGAATGGGGCCATATGACACATGCTTGCCAATGACCTTCAGGTAGAACTGACCGCTGTCATTCCCAGGCTGAGATAGCTAAGCACCAGGGCACTTCTCCATCTCTCCCTTTCTCTACCTTGGTGACCTTACAGGCTACTTGTCCAGAGTACTGTAGCTAAAACATGGGAATGCACGCGCCAGCCTAGGTCCCTGAGCAATGACATGAAAGATCAACCTTCACCCTGACCTATATTAGACATATAAAATTAAATTAAAAGCAAGCTTCTGTAGCGGAAACCTCTGGAATTTTGGAGTGTATTTCTTGCTAGAAAATAACATTCCTATTCTGACCATGAAGCTGGCTCTTGTTCATCTGTCATTAGTCAGCTGGTTGCTGTGTGACTTGGTTGATTACCTGACCCATTCATTCCACAAGAACAACAACAGACAAACGTGAATGGACTAGAATACATTATGCTGGGTATTAAGGATATAAATGTGTCACAGCCAAATCTCCCAACCTTCGGGGTTTGAAGTTAGTCACTTTCTCTCCATAGAGAACACAAGAACCATCCACTCCCCCCCATGGACCCCACCGTTCAGTCATTCTAAACTACATGTATTTTCCTGAACTTATGATGCAGTCAGTATTTCCTCGCCCTTGCCAACAATGCTTTTCTTGACTGTGGATGGAAAAGTCTCAGGATCTGAACACCTGATACCATAACCTGGTGAAAACATATGAGAGCTGTGGCCTGTCGTGCACAAATCTGTTAAATTGTTAAGGGGAAAAAAGTGAGTGTGGAGCCTAGCAGAGGTGACTTCACCTAAATCGATCAGGTGGATATGTCACTTGATCTGAGAAGAGTGAACATTTACTTTGTTCGCTGCGATGCCTTCATTTCAAGGTGCCAAGTCTCAGACATTAAGAAACACATAGGGTACACTTCTGCCTACGATCATGGGAATGTTTCTATGTCTACTCTCTCAGCTCCAGCAGCCACTGGCCACATGTGGCAATTGAGAAATGACCACGAGGCTAAAGTGACTGAGGAAGCAGATTTTCACCTTTACTCACTTTTAATTGAAATTCAAACAGCCACATGTGACTCATGCCCACCTTAGTGACTATGGAGTTCTGGAGGAGACTCATACCTGATTTTCTAATTTATTTTTTGTCATCATAGCCTAAATGTAATATTTTTAAAAAATACAACTGTAGAATATATTTGGAAATAACAAAAGAGAGGTTGTTGCCAGCTAAATGCTAAGGCTTAATTTTCTCCACAAGTGCTTCCTTCAGGCTTCTTTTGGCTCTTCCTTCAGTGAGCTGCAGCTCTGGGCTATAACCCAGGCTGCTAGACCGCCACCCACGGTTGCCAGTATTAAGAGATCCCCTGAGTTGCTGAGGTCTCTGCTTTGAGTCTGTCTTCCAAATCAGCAAGCAATAAATCCCATGGTATCATTGGAAGTATTCAAATAAAGACACTTTCAAGATATTTATGCATTCTTTCAACAACAACAAAAAATGATGTTAGAAGCCCAATTATGGCAGATACTATTAAGCTGGGAACTTGAGATACATCAGTGAACAAACCAGAAAAAGATTTCTGACTTTCTGGAGCTTACATTTTGGTAGAGAGATGAAGACAACAAATATAAATAAATATAACTATGAGTATTATAAATGCTGTTTAGAAAGAAGTAGGGCAGGGTAGGAAGGGATACATAGTGATGTCTGAGCGAAGACTAGATGGGGAAAAAGTTGCATGAATACCCATGTATGGCTCATTCCAGGCCTAACTTGTAACTCCCTGCAGAGCAGACCCTTTCAAGGCTGAAAGAAAGGCAGCCATAGGGCCTGGGACATGTCCTGGATGGGTCTGAACCAGAGTCACAAGACTTGGATAGAATGTAGGTGTCTCAGCAAACTTAGCAGGAGATGACCATGAAATTCTGGATTTTTCTAGGTTGATGGCACTTTTATATTGAATGACTTCTACCTTTCCCCCCATTGATCTCTTAGTAAAGAGTGTAGTGCAGGGAAACAAACACCCACCACACTCCTGGTCACCAGGTACCCAGACTTCCAGTCAACCCCTCTACCTCTAGGTATGGAAGGATCTTTCTAGATATTACTTCCTTATGGATCATAAGGCGATTGTACTTTATGAATTCTAAAGGTGCCTCCCAGCTCTAATAATCCATAAGTCTCAAAAATATCAGACACATACAAAACATATTAGTTTGCTGGGGCTGCTGTAACAAAGTGATGGCAGACATTTATTCTTTCATAGGTCTGGAGGCTAGGAGTCCAAGGTCAAGGTGTTGGTGGTGATGGTGTCTTCCAAGGCTGCGAGAGAGGATCTATTCCCAGTTTCTCCCCCAGCTGCTGGTGGTTTGCTGACAACAGTTGGTGGTCCTCATCTTGTAGAAGCATCCCAGGGACATCTGTCTTCATCTTCACACAGCACTTTCCCTGTGTATGTGCCTGTGTCAGAATATCCTCTTTTTATAAGGACACAGTCATATTGGATTAGGGCCCACTCTTCCCCAGTATGACCTCATCCTAACTTAATTAATTACATCTGCAACAACACTATTTCCAAATAAGTTCACATCCTGAGGTCCTGGGGCTGAGCCTCCTGCATGTGAACTTTGTGGTGGCACAATGCAACACATGATTGACACAAGATGAGAAACTCCAAGCCTGCCCCAGAGTCGACCTGGTCCCTATTCTATGTACAGATAGGAGCAATGTGCAGGTTGTCCCTGGCCAAGCACTTCCTGCTACACCACTGGGCGGTCATGACTAGAGTGATTATCAAACAACCACAGATAGCGTACTGACATGAAAGACACTGATTATAATGATTTTCAATGTAAAATATATATATAAATTCTTATTTGGATCTCTTTTCTTCTAGAAATGGATGTCTATTTTGAAAATATTGCACTGGCAGCTTCGGCAGAAGCAATGTATCGCCCGCAAAGGAGGAGCTGAGCCAACATATGCGTGCGGGTATCAATACACGTCTGGAGCTACGCATAAGCAGAGGGAGTGCTGACAGGGAGCTGGGCAGCCTGCCACCGAGGAGCTCTTTTATAAAAGGCAGCGTTTCGCTTCCCTTACAAAAGACTAAAGGGCTGTGCTTGATATTCATAGAAGCTGGGGCAAAAGAAATCTCTGGTCTATTCTGAGAGCGACTTGCCATTGGTATGGCTCCAGTTGGAGAAATAACATTTCTCTAGATTTCAGAATTGATCAATGTACTGCATTCTTACCCTAAAATAGGGAATGCTGTGTTTTTACTTCTATTTTATAGACCAGTAAACAGAAGGCCTGAGCCACTCAGTCAAGGTCATACAGCTTTTCAATGGCAGAGCTGGGATTAGAAATCGTTACTTTGGAAGAATCGAAGAGTTCGTACTCTCTCCGTTGCCCACCCTGGTTCTGGTCTGGAAAATGGGGCTTGACATAGAAAATCCAAGGGGGCCGGGGTGGGGGTGGGGAGAAACTTCAAGATAGATACATTTTTTAATTAAGGAAGGCAAAACAAGAGAACACAAAACTACTTAAAGTCATGAAGATTGAAAGTCTCCCACTGTGTAAAAATATGCTTATAGGATTAAGAATACCAGTGGGTGTTTTCATACTTCAGATCTCTTTTAACCCTCAGAAGTTTATAGGATGGTTCCTAGTTTTATAACGAGGAAACTGAAGTCCAGGTTGGGGAATGACAAATTTAACAAGATACTGTCAGGATACAGGTCAAGTAGAATTCAATTCTGTATGTAAACCAAATCAAATATTAATTCAGTACATCTACTTTTATCCCTTACCATTTGTTTGCTTTCATCTTGGACCTTTAACAGTGCTGGCAGGCCGTGGGGAAAGACTATGAGGACCTATCATTGCCCTTCCCTATTCTGATGGGCCTTTTGGTGCCCCTCCTCCCCACCGTGCTGTTTCTGTGCTGGCTGCATATTTTAGGTGTGGCCTTGGGGCTCTGGAGACATGTGGGGAGCAAGACCAGGGACAGGGAGTGGGGGTTCCTTCTTCTGTGGCTTACCTGCCTTTACTCCATTTTTCTCCAATCCCTTGGCATTGGTTAAGAGACAATCTCTCTGCCCATCTTACCCCTGAGCAACCCAACTCAGTTGGCCTGGTTGCCCTAAGTGTCTTTTAACACTCAACCTTCTTGCTTGGTGGAGACAGGGGTATGGCTATGGGCAAGGAGACAAGACTCACATTCCTCTCCACTGTCAAGCTTTGCATGGACCATACTTTCCTTCAGGGCTTTGATCCACAGGTCAAAAGGCTGATAGATATGATTAAACAAAAGGAAGTGGAAGGACACTTTGTGTGTCCTGGTCCCTCAGTGTGTCCTTGATTTATGCCTCTATGTGACTCTTGCACACCACTGATTCTGTTTTCCTTGAGCTTATGGATACTTGGAGAAAGGGTCCTGCCCCTCATTCATTTTTAAATGTACAGCATCTAGCACTAATAGACATTTGGGGATTTGTGGGGGTTTTTGTAGAGCATGAGTGAAAGGATCTCTAACTGAAAGGGTGGATTCTGTGATGACCTGCTGAAGGAGTGCTGTAAGAAATCTTTGGAGGTGAAAAGCAGAGTGAAAAGCCACAAGATGGTGTAATGCATAGAGCAATTTACTAGAAGTCAGGAGATCTGGGATTTCAGTTGAGATCTGGAAGACTCGTGGGATAAATCCATCTTAGAATTTACTGGCATGGGGAAAAAACCTCTCTTCCGAAAAACTGTGTTTATTTTTTTCCCTTTTCAAGATAATAAAACTTACTAAATCCATCTTACTTCTTTTGTAGTTTGGCCCTGTGATAGAGTATAGTGTTACAATTAATGCAATAAGTTAGTCTATTTCAGGGTACAAGAATGAGGAGAGAATTCGGCTTCCGAGTCCGCATAAAGTGTCCTTGATCTTATATGCATTGTAAGGAACTTTTAATAATATTATTTATTTTTAATTTTAGGCTAATTTTTTTTTTTGGTAGGTAACTTCTAACAACCTCAGCCTATGACTACTAATTCAAGTTCTAAATGAGAAAATCATTTTAATGTAACCATTTAAATGTCTTGAATGTGTTCTAGATGATTTTTGGAACAATTCATAGACAATTGGGTGGTCATATCATTGATTTGAGGTCTTTCTGGTCTTAAACTCAGAATCTCAGGGCTGGGAGGGTCATCCCCACCAACGGTAATGTCTTATGTATCAGTCTGAATTGTTCTGAAGCCAGGAAGTGCACTGCCTCCTGGGGCCTCCAGTCTGTAAGTGTGCATAGGTTAGACCTTAGGTGGAGTCATTCTTTATAGGTCTCCAGGCTATTGGTTAACGTTTGAAGTTCAAGCTTATCATCATGCAGAATATTCTTCTATATACTACATGGGTGCCCTTGTGAGTCTATATGGGTCTACTATAGTTTATTCAACATGTGCAAAACTATCAACCTTGTATAAGATTTTGAATTCTTTCTACAGCCTGATGTCTCTCCCTAAATGTATTTCAGTCTGTATATTTCGGTTCCATGGGTTTTCCAAGTTAGCTAATAATAGATTCAATGTTTTCGAGCTAGGTTTGTAGTGGGAAAAACTTATTGTAGAATCTGTCGATTATGCGAGAAGAATCTGAGACCCAAGGAAGAAAGATAACACATGAGATACCACCCAGCAAGTCTGAGGTAGTGCTGGGAAAGAGTATGAACACTCTGCCTTGTCTGTCCCATGTTCTTTCCAATCACATCCCATTTTCTGCCAGGGACTTAGGGAAGCGTCCTCTATCATGTTCCAAAACCCAGTGTCTGTGGCTGTTCAAATAAGTCACCTATTCTTTCCATTTTCATTCACACTTATATCCCCCAACCAATGCTTACAGAACACCAGGCTCTGAGTGGGAATAGAGTCAGATATTATCTCACTTAGCTTGACAACAATGCTCTTGATGCGCCACCTTGACCCTACTTTACTAATGAGGAAACTGGAGTTTGGGGAGGAAAAAAAAATGACACTTCTCAAATCACGCAGTCAGGAAACGGCATGTGTGTCATTCAAACTCAGGCCTGCCGTTTGCTCCCAGGGCTGCCTGTTCAAGGCCAGAGATCATGGCCTCACTTCCCACATGAAGCACAGTATCTGCTCTTATGCCTTTGGTTTTTATTTGTCTAAATGCAGAGGCAATACAATAGAACTAAGCCAGAAATTTATATCTCTAATGCAAGAATCAGAACCATGGTTACTCTGAGACAATAGTGATGGGGAAGGGACCAAAGGGGCTTCTGACTGCTAGTAATCATCGTTTTGGATCTTGTGACAATTCGTGGAGCTGATATTTAGGATTTGCATATTTTTTCTGTATTTGTTTACAGTTTAATTTAAAAAATACAGAGTAAACATTTTAAAGATATATTTTTGTGGATTCAAAACACTCGGCCCTTCTTTTACTCTTTCCACTTAAATGTACAATGGATATCTTCAGAGGGGTCCCCTGTCCGGTGTCTTCTTGGGTTTACTAATAACCACTCCTTACCTGTCCCATCATTCCCTCTCCCACCCTGGCAGGCAGAGGGCAAGTCAGTGATGTCCCGCTCCAGCCCCTACCTACTGCTCCTGGTCTTTACATTCCTGCCCCTCAGACCTCTCGGGCACCTTCTCTCTCACCTTTGGCATCAAAGATGTTTATGCTGACAGTCTCTTTCTGCTGCATGGAACCCTCAGTCTCCTTAATACCATTGTCTCCCACAATTATCTGGAAGGCACAGCAAGGGACAGGCCCTGGCCCAGAGGGTCAGCTCAAACCCAGCTTTCTCCCTCACACCTTGCCGACTGTGGCTTCCCACGGCTGGAGGTACCAGTGCACTTCAGTTTCTACCCAGATGCACCCTCATGACTGAGCCAGTCTGGGTCCAGGTGGGGAGTATCAGGGCATTCAGTTCTAACGCTCTGTGTGAACTTGCACAGATCACTGGGCTTCTCTTTGTCCATTTCAGTACTTGCTGATGAAACCCTCAGGAATGCCATGAACATCAAAATTTTACAAACAGCAATGATAACAGCAGCAGGAAAACATGAGGCCCAGGTGCGCTGTGATTAGTGACTAAACAGTGCCGGTGCACTGTTTACACCCCACACTGTCACACCCCACATTCCCAGGGGTGGTAGGGGAGGGGAGGCTCAAAGCTGAATACCCACTGACCTCCAGGAGCTGCCAGCTTCAGGGGGAAAAATAGGACAAAAAAACTCAGATAGTTAAACAATCAGCTCTGCAAAATGCCTATGTTTTGGTAATATTTTGCAACTAAAATTCATTTCATTTCATAGTGTCTATTAAACTTATTTTTATAGCAAGCCCGTTGGGTACATGTGATTAATGCTCCTTTTTCAACACAGCAGACTGAGTTCCAGCAAGAGGAAATCTTTTCCTCTAGTAAGAAGCAGAGTCGATATTTGAACCCAGGATTTTTTGTTGTTGCTGTTGTTTGTTTTTTGTTTTGTTTTGTTCTGTTCATAAAGCCTTACTTTGTTATTGACATCAGAGGATGTCTGTGTCTTTCCATCCAGGGCACTGTGAATGAAGGTAGAATGGCATTTCTAAGAATACTTGACCTTTGTGTGTGACCTTGGCCTCCAAGCGGTGACACCTTTCTGCAAGCTTTGATGTTGGCAGGTTATTTGATTCTTAACCTAATTATTTCTTCAGTGAAGACTATTTGCTTCACTACTACCAAAATAATGCCTCCCTTTTCTACTGTTGTGCCTTTTTGTATGCTCGAATGGCTTTTGGTTTTACTGCTGAATCATAACGTGATCTCCTTGATGATGTTTTAAATTCCACCTGTGAGTACTACTAACCTACCAGACGGCCTGGAGCGGAGATGGTCTGCACAGCTCTGTCTCTTACAGGACCGCCATAGCTCTGTCCTGCATGTGACCACGGTGGTCACGGTGTGGCTACAGCATCACCGCCACCACCAGGCTAACAGCAATTTGGACAAGCTTTCTGGTTTCAAAGACGGGAAAATATCTGACTTAGAATGTATGAAATATAACATATTTTTTTTCCAAGAAATCTGCTTTTTCTGGCTAGCCCATGAAATGTTTTAAAAAACTGGGTCTCACATACACGTACATGGCATCAGGAAGCTAGTATTTATTAGGTGTCGACAATATGCCACGTGAGTTGTTGTCATTGTCACCTGTGTCAGTTAGTGGGATCATCACAGAAGCCCAAGGGTGAGCAGCATTTTGCCTGTTCTGTGGAGTATTTTTTTTAAATTTTTAAAATTTTTTGAGTATTTTTTAAAATTCAATTAGCCAACATAGAGTACACCATTAGTTTAAATGTAGAGTTCAGTGATTCATCGGTTGTATATACCACCCAGTGCTCATCATATCAAGTGCCTTCCTTTATACCCATCACCCAGTTGTCCCATCCCCCCACGCTTTACCCTCCAGCAACCCTAGAGCTAAGTTTCCTAGAGCTAAGAGAATCTTGGAACACTGAAAAAGTTTAAAAAAAAAAAAAA
>RCUC01122063.1:0-11557 GCA_003697995.1 Taxidea taxus jeffersonii | reverse complement strand
GGGAAGCCATTCGGCTGATCCTGCATACCCCCTGACCTACTAGGTGCCGGAGACTGTTCTAGGCACTGAAAAAATAGCAGACAGCAAGACGGGCAACGGTTCTGGCTCTCCCAAAGCAGACGTTCTAGAAGGGAGAGGCATGCTAATCATTTTAAATGGGCAGAGACGGCACAGAAGAAACAAAAGGGGACCTGCAGCACTTTGCATTGATGCAGGAGGAGACAGCTTCTCGGAGGTGATGTCAGAGGTGAAAAGGAAAGACGGAAGGAATCACGATCCTGGGGAAGGGTAGGAGAGGCACTGAGGTGGGAACCGGCTTGGTGGGCTCCAGGAACAGAGAGAAGGCACAGTGGTTGGAGCACAGCTTCATTCCACAATATCTAATCAGGCCCTTTGATGTGCCAGACATTGGAGAGAAGGGCACCCGTGCCTCAGTCCCCTGCCACGCGGTCCCGGTCGCACGCAAAAAGGCAGAGGTTAGCAAGGGATCGAGCGTGGTAGGTCGCAAAAATGGCCAGTTCTGCATTCCTCCCTGTATCCACACCCCCTGCAACATGACTCGGCAGCTCCAGACCTCAAGAGATAGCACCAACTCTTGGCTTCTTGAATCTCGGATGGCCGCTGACTTGCTCTCGGCCAGGAGGCAGCAGCCGAGGTGGTCATGTGCCAATTCCGAAGCAAGCTCTCCAGAGCCCTTGCCCGGCTGTGTTCTTGGAACCTTGGAACCTTGCCCTACCTTCACGTTAACAAGCCAGAGTCATCTGCGGGGTGCGGGGACACACGGGGCCCCGTCTGCCCATTGCTCCAGCTAATCCACATCCAGAAGCTGCACACGTACGGGAAGCCCCTACCCACCCACCCACCCCCGGGCCAGTCAGACCCCAGGTAAGTTGCTAGTCGCCCAGACACACGAGGGAGCCCAGCCATGATCAGCAGCCGACTGTACGCTCCCTGTCCTATAGAAGGAGCTAATTCATACATCTAGGATAGATGCCCAGACAGAGAGAGAAGCACAGGGCACTGAGAGGACAGTTGGAAACCACCCAGGAGAGCCTGTTTGGAGGCTGTGCCTGGCAGCCCTGAGGGTCTGGATGGCCACTGCAGGTGGGCCCGGACATGGCCCCAGGCTAAAGCCCCCGAGCAGCCACTGCTCTGACTTGTCACAAAAAGAGAAGCCTCTCATAGGCTCCTTGAAAGGTTCCAAGTGAGCAATTTGAACACATCTCTGGTTCAGCCCAATGGTCTACACTCAAACGCAAAGCACATCTGGCTTTAAATCCTAACGGTGACTCTCACTAGCTGGGATGAGTTCCTTAACCTCCGCAACCTGTTCCCACCCCTAAGGATGGCATAAATAGTAACACACGTAGCAGAGGACCCGTCATGTAGCACGTGCTGTGTACATGTTTACAATTATTATACAAAAACAAAAAGGAGGGAAACTCCCCACGCGGGGCACATATCACTCACTGGTAGTTTTTAGGCAGGAGCATAGACATGCTTTCAATCACACCAAACCACAATAGGTGAAAATTATTTCCTTTTCAATTTGTTTTCATCCCTCCCAATTGTATCAAACGAGAAAGTCTCAGTCTGCAGCTTACAAGTTTTGAACACCACTCTAAGATCTGCTAAAAACCCTTCTGGAACAAAGACAGAGGAAGTTTCAAACTCAGATCCTGGTCAGCCGAGAGTACCTAGAATTTTGTAATATTCATAATATAGTTATTCATGTTTCTAGTTACTAATTATTTGTGGTGATATCATTTTTCCATTCATACAGTGATAAAGTTCCCTTTAAAATAAATGTATTGAGGAGCACCTGGGTGGCTCAGTCAGTTGAGGGTATGAATCTTGGTTTCAGGTTGGGAGATGGAGCCTCGCATCGGGCTCCATATTCAGTGGGGAACCTGTTTCCTCTCTTCTCCGTACACCCCTACGCCTCTGCTTGCTCTTTCTGTCAAATAGATAAAAGAGAGAGAGAGAGAATGTGCACAAGTGGGGGGAAAGGCAAAGGAGAGGGAGAAGCAGGCTCCCCACTGAGCAGGGAGCCCAACAAGGGGCTCGATCCCAGGACCCAGGACCTCATGAATCATGACCTGAGCCAAAGGCAGATGCTTAACCGACTGAGACAACCAGGCACCTCTAAAAAAATTTTTTTAATTAATAAAATAACATAAATGTGTTTAAATGACAAAGATAAGACCATTTAAAGAAAAAAAAAATTTTAAAGGACAGGTAGCACACAGAACAAATAAAATAAAGAGCAAAATATTCAGGAAGCCTGAAGTAATGAAGAGTACAGGGATAGGATTTGGAATTCGGTCTGGTTTGAATTCCTTAGCCAAGTTACTAGCTATATAACTAGCTATATAACTAAATACTAACTATATAACTATATTAGTCATCTTTTGCTAGGTAAGGCTACACTATCCAGCAATCCCAAAATTCTAGTGGCTTATGATATACAAAGGTTCATTCTTGTTCATGCTACATATCATCGCAATTGTCTTGTGTCCCTAGGGCTTTGCACCAAGTGTTTTTTGCATCAGAGCATGTAAGCCGAGGAAACAGCCCTTGCTTGGTCTTGCAGCAGAGGGGAAAAGAGCAAGGGATAAACCACGCAACGGCCCTTAAAGCTGTAGAGTGCACCATGCCTGTTCACATGCCCCTGGCCAACGTGCGCCACGCGGCTAAGCCCCACATCACCGGAACAGGAAAATAACAGCTGTCCTGTAAGGAGACATTACAAGCCACATAGCAATGAGCAGAGATGCACCATCCCCTTACAAGGAGAAAGCAAATAAGTGACTCAGTAATATAATCTACCACAGTGACCTTGAGCGGTGACCTCCCTTCTACTTCTCCATCTTTGAAATGAGAATACCTCCTTCAGAGTCAAGATCAATAAATATGAGTTCCCTTCCCCTTTCGCATCTTCTGAGATTTATTCAGAGCAGCTCAAACCAAATTTAGAAAGACCTTGGTAGACCAGCTGTATTGAAGCGTCTGATCCAAGATCCGCAACCAGCTGTAAACAAACCCATGCGGACTTCGTACTTCATGCGAGATGGGTGCGCTCCCCAACCAAGCCAGCCCCGGTCCCTTCTGTCTCACTTACATCACCAGTCTGTGAAAATCTTATTGGACAAATGCTTACCCGTTCTGGAACCAAGGCGGATACAAGAGAAATGCTTCCGTGAATTGACCTCATAGCGCAAGAATATAAGAGCATACATTTTTGGAATTTGAAGGGTGGCTCTGCCCCTTATTTGCTATGTGACCTTGAGCAAGTTAAATAACTGAACCTCAAGTCATCTGTGATAAAATGGGGACAATAAGCTATTTAAGTCATAGGTTACTGTGAAAATCAAATGAGATCACTCATAGGTATAAGATTTTACTGTGCCTGGCCCAAATAAATGCTCAATAAATAGAAGCTCTTATTAATGCTGGTACACGTCCCAGAGTATAGAAGTTCAAGTATTTCAAATCAGCGTTTGCTCTCCAATATAGGAAAGTGCTTGCTTCTACCAGCTCTAAAAGTCTGAGTTTGATTTTTGTTTCCCATTCTATAATATGGGACAGTGCACTGTTCCTCGTGAATCCCACAGAGATGCCCTGACCTTGCCTGTGATGAAAAGGATTTTCAATTCTTTTTGAAGGATCTAAAAAAACGAAAGGTACAGAGGTCATTTCTGAAAGTGATGAATGGTATGAAGCATGGCAACATCAGTGTCCCCAGCCTTCTGTCCATGGGGCATTTCAGCAAAGGCTGCTGTCCATGTAAATACCCCCAGGAAAGGATCTCCATTTACCATTCTTGGGGTCTGGATCCCCTGTTCTATCTCTGGCGGATGTTTTTAGCAACAAAGCTTGTTCCATCTCCCAGCTGGAGGACTTGTCACCAATTACTTGGAAAAGAGATGAATAATTAAACAGACTTTTCTCCTGAGATACCAACTGCAAGCATCTGGGTAATAGGGAAAGGTTATAGAAAATCATCTCCCGGTGGCTCACCGCAGTTTGGTCTATGTCTAAGTCTGCTCAAGGTTTCCAAGTTTACCCACACCTGCCCAAGTTGTGACTCAGTTAGTCACATAATCATTCTGAGCCTCAGTTTCTCATCTTTAAAGTGGGAATAATGCTTTGCTTGGGAGTGATTTATTGGGCTTCAAGAGCTAAATCGGTATAGGTCAGTCTATCAGGCCCGACACTAGACTGACACAGGACACAAGACTTGATAGAAGCAGGCCAGAACAAACACAAAGAACTTACGAAGGACTGGTGTCCGGGAGATTGAAGTAAAATTTTTTTAAAATCAATGAGAAAATGTAAAAAAAAAAAAAAAAAAAAAAAAAAAAAAAAAAAGGGAAAAAAATTTAAAAAAAAAAAGGGGGGGGAGCAGTCACAGAAGATGAAATACAACTCTCCAGTAAATACATAAAAAGATGCTCAACCTCACTAGTAATCAAGATGATGCCCTATTAAAGTTAAATGCCCTTTTCCTCCCACCAGATCAGCAGAAATGTAACAGCTTGACATTATCACAATGTGGGCAGGAGGCAGGGACATAGAAACTCAAACTGCTGGCGGGAGCATGCCCAGGCCCAGCCACTTTGGAGAAATCCCAGCGATATCCATTAAAATCTGAATTGTGTACTCCCCGTGGCCAAGCCATTCTACTTCTCAGTAACTAGAAAAATATTTGCATGTGTGTCAGACATGCATAAGGATGTTTACTCCAGTATGGTTTGTAATAGACACCACCTCTCCCCCCCAAAAAAATATTTTGAATGTCCCCAACAAGGGAATGGCCACAAAAACAGGAGCAAGTTTGGACCACGGAACACTACAGAATTATGAAAAGCGTAAAAACAGAGCTTGCACTTTGAGACACTGTTTAGTAAAAAGGGCAGGTTGCAAGGTGAGGTCTGCTATGTGACACCATTTAGAAAAAAAACACACATGCACCCACCAACTCTACCATACAATCTGTAAGGATAAATACAGAACATAAAAAAGTTCTAAAAGTAGACACCAATGGTGACCTCTGGGGAAGGGAGAGGGGACCCAGATTAGGAGGTCAAATCTTAGTGAGATTGCCCTTATGCATTACTTGGGAACTTAATTTTTTTTAACACAGGAGGACAACCTCACTGCATCATCCACAGTGGGTCACAAAATCTTGCCGACTCCAGTATCAACAGAAGCTATACTTGTGAGGATAAATATGGCCATAATGATTACCACGTGACTGAAGCTTCTGTCTCCCTGATGTTTTTCTCTTTACTCTGAGAAAGAAACAGGAAGCCATGATACACCTGGCTTTCTGCTGCTCTTATAAGAGCCTGAGACCTACTGCCTTAATCTCTTCCCAGGGGCGATAATTAACATTTTTTAATGCAGGCACTTTACAATCAATAGAATTAACAACTGCTGTTCTTATCTACTTACACTTAGGTGTGAAAAAAAGAGGGGGAATGATTTAAGGCTGGAGGAAGAGCAGAAAAGATAGAAATTCAACAGGAATCCTCGGGGCCCCGGGGGGAGGGGGGCAACTTGGCCAAGTTTGCATTCTGACCTCAAGAACAGGATGATGGAAATGAATACAAAGTCTAAAAGGCAGATTCTTTAGCCTAATATCCAAAGCCCTTCATATTCTGGGCTCAGGTCTACCCTTCCAGAACCTTCACTCTAGCCCAAGGGGCAGAATCTGTGCCAAGTGTGAGAGGTAAGACCTATGGCAATGGAGGGAAGTAAATGACCAACCCAGAGGCACCAGACAAAACACAGGGACCAGCCCAAGAGCCCATTCCGCTCCATCCTCTGTTTCGCACAGTAAGAGAACTCTGAAGCGTTAGTCAAGAGAAATACCCCATCTCCACTAAAGGATGAAGAAATGGGGAAGAAGGCATGATTTTTTTCCCACTTAATCACACACACCCACCACCACCCCCTGAAAAAATAGGTTTCTGCTTAAAAAAAAAAAAACTATTATGTTTTTCTCTTCTGTAGTATGTGTCACTATCCATAACGATCTCGTCTTTCTTTACATGTTTATTGTCTGCCGCCAACTAGAACGTAAGTTACATAAGAAGCGAGGGCTTTCTGTTTTGTTCACTACTGTACCCCAGAAAAATCCTCTAACATACAGTAGGTGCTCCATCAGTGTTTTTAATCTTGGAAGGTGGGGATACTTCCAGAAAGTCAGCAAGAAGCTTGAAAACTAATACCTAAGGGTAAACTAGATCATCGAGCAGAGGGTGGTTAGGAAAGAAAACTGGAAATGATTTCTTTGGATGGGACCACTTCGGTTCCTAAAGTTAAAGGCAAAACACGGTACGATTTTATGAGGATTCTTCTCTGTGGCTCTGCGTTGTTTCAATGTTAGAAATTTCCCACCAGTGGTGCTACAAAGGAGAAAGGGAGACTCTTATTACAAATTTTCAAAGCTTGACCATGGAGTAGTGAAGATTTTTACCCCATGTCCATTAGTGATAAGGCTGGTACAAAAATAAAGAGCAGTCACTTCCTCTTTTATGTTTAAAAAAAAAGAGGGGGGAGGACTTATTGAACTCTGAACTTCCTTTCTCATAACCACAACTTACTACTGACTTACTTTTGGTAAAATGATTGCCGAATAAATAATCATCAGGTGCCTTGTTGGTGCTGACTGATAAAGTTTTATCCAAAACTCTGTCTGGTGAACAATGCCTTCTGATTTCAACCCTTTAAAGGAGCCAATCTAGGGATTCTGATTAGAAGACAAAACTGACCCAACACCGCCATGAAACCACCCAGCTCAGCTTCCTGGCGTTTACAGCTCTACTCAAAGGGCAGACATTTTCCGTGCCAAAATGAAACTAAGCCCAAACCGGCAAACTATTCTGAGGCACAAATCCACAGCCAGGTACCCTGAAGAGAGCTTGGATAGAAGAGCAGCAGCCTGAGTTTGGGTCCAGGTTCTGCCATTTGCTGGTTCTGTGACATTGGGGAAGTGGCTAACCTCTCTGGGCATCAGTTTTCCCAGGTTAGGTAGCAAGAAGGCTTCTGTTTCTAGGATGGTCAAGCAAATTCCCACTGTATCCAAACTTTCCGTGAAAAATGAATATAACTCATGATAAAATGTTTTAAAGAGTAAACAAAAGAGGTCAGATCTGGAGGGCAGGGATGACATTTGGAAGAAGGGAGCGGCCACTTGCCAGTATTTGCCAGGACAGCAGGCCAGTCAGCACCAAGCAATAGCTAAAACTCCAACACAAAACCCCAAGTCTTTCTGCCTTGAAGAGCTAGAGGGCAGATTTCAGGTCAACCACAGTGACTGGAAAGTAGGAAGGGAATCTAAGAACAGAGAGAGCCAAGAGAAGAGGGTCCCAAAAGTGCATGAACTCTACCCGAGTCTGGCTGACTCTTGAACCATGCACACGTCACACAGCCTCAAAGACTCAAAGATAAAATAAATTGACATCTGAGCTGATGTCCAAGAGACAGTTTATTGTCCAACCAAAATAATAGCTTACTAAAGCAAAAATATTGACATTCTTCAAACAAATACAACTGAATCCAGTGTCTACAACATAACACTCCTAACATCCAGGATAAAATCTGAAATTACTTGACAGATGCGTGAAAAACCAAGAAAATAGGACCCGGTCTCAAGAGAAAAATATAATCAAGATTAAAAAAAAAAAGGAAGGAAGGAATAAGTCCTCATAGGTTAGGGCAATAGTCTGAAATTACAGGAGATGCAGTGCATTTAAGCTGCAAGTAACAGAAGGCCCATCTTGAAAATGTTGAAGAAGTAAGAGAATTTATTATCTGTTAGATAACAAAATTTCCAGAGATGGGACTGGAACAAGGGCAGTTAATTCAGGGGTTCAATGTCATCACCAAGGGCAGAGTTCCTCTTCCCTTCACACTGCCATTCATGGTGGGTCAGCCCTGTCCTTCACAGTCAAAAGACAGCTGCCACAGTTCCAAAGTATGACATGAAGGAAAGACAAATTCTTTGTCTTGCACCCCCTTCCTCTTGCTCTCATGCTGTCCCATAAGGATGTGGCTCTTGGGACTTAGCACAGCCTTCTTAGGACCAAGAGGGGAGATCCTCATGACACTTTGAGGGTGGCAAAGAAATCACTGGAGGGAGGATCCTGAGTTATCGATTACTCTGGGAAGCCTTGATTAAGCCAACCCTAGGACCCCCTACCTTCAGAAAGCTAGTTAAGGGTTCTGTTATTTATAACCAATGCATCTAGTCTGAGACGACCAGAATTGGAAAAGTAGTAACATTTGCTCCAAACACAAGACGAGCATGAAAAACACAATGAAAATTTAAATTATCAAACTCTGGCAACCACACAGCTCTGAGCCTGAGGTTGCCTCATTGTTTTTATGGAAAGGAAAATTAGCATGCATTAGAAAGATCTTTAAGCATGATAGCCCCAAACTGAGACATTCTCCTTAGCAACCAGAAGAATTAAAAGAAAATTGAAGAGAGAGAAAAAAAGAAGTAATTCCATGTTGTTCAATGTCTTATACAATTAAAATCTTCTGGGTAGCACCAAGGATATGCTTTAGATATTCTGAGAAAAATACAGCCCTGTATTAATAATTCCCAAATCTCTACCTCCATTCCTGACTCCTCCATATTCCCAGTGGCCTTTTGGACACCTACACCTGGATATACCACAGTTATCTCAAATTCAATACAATCAATGCAGAATCCACCACCTTCACCTGCAAGCTGCCCCTTCCTGAATTTTCTACTGCTATTTATGATAAACTTATTCATCAAATACCTCAATGAGAACTCCCTCGGTGGCTGACAATATTCTTTTTTTTAAGATTTTATTTATTTACTTATTTGAGAGAGTGTGTGAGCATGTGCTCAGGTACAAGTGGGGGAAGGCACTGACGGGGAGGGAGAGGGAGAGAATCTCAAGCAAAGTCCGTGGGAGCCCCATGCGGGGCTCAATCTCATGACCCTGAGATCCTGACCCGAGGAAAATCAAGAGTCAGACACTTGGGACGCCTGGGTGGCTCAGTTGGTTAAGCGGCTGCCTTCGGCTCAGGTCACGATCCCAGCGTCCTGGGATCGAGTCCCACATCGGGCTCCTTGCTCGGCAGGGAGCCTGCTTCTCCCTCTGCCTCTGCCTGCCACTCTGTCTGCCTGTGTTCATTCGCTCTCTCTCCCTCTCTCTCTGACAAATAAATAAATAAAATCTTTAAAAAAAAAAAAAAAGAGTCAGACACTTAACCGACTGAGCCACCCAGGTGCCCTGCTGACAAAATTCTTACGCTTTACCTGTGTGCTGTGTGCCAAAGTCCTTCTCTGCCCCCAAGTCAGTGTTATCATATTTGATCACCACAACTTATAAGGAAGGTACCATCCTTATCATCTACTCTTTTTTTAAAAACAAGGGTGACAAGGGTAAGAAACTTGCATGGAGTCGCAGGATTTAGACCTAGATCTTTCTCTGGTTTTTTGTTTGTTTTTCCCCCTACTTCACAAAACAGAAACCAACACACAAACACTTCTCAACGGGCCTCTCAGCTTACTTTATTTCCAACCCATTTTCCCTTTTTTTGCTCATTGCCACCCATCCTCTCCCCTCCCCCTCCCGGAAGATGTCCTCCTGGGTCCCTCCCTTACATGGGCCACTCTCTTGTCAGCACTTAAAGCTGTTGGCCCCACCAGCTTGAAGGGTCACGTTCACTTCTGAATCCCGGAGGGCTTTCTCTCCTGCCTCCTCTCCACCCCTCCAGATCGTCTCTTCCCGAAGCCTGACATTCCCAGTACAACTACTTCCTCCTATCACGGGTCCCTTCTCTCTCACACTTCCCTCCCCGCCTTGCTGACAGACTTCCTCATTCCCTCATGGCTTCCACTTCCTCAAAACTCAGCCTAGAACTTGGACTCCTTCGGTGCCACCTGCCCAGGAGCCTGGGAAGAGAGATGCCCCCAGGGCTCCTGCCCCCGGCCCTGTTCCAGCACGGATCACCCGGTATTGCGAACGTTTGACTGGTGGGTCGTTCCTGGAGACTGGAGGCTTCCTGAGGGCAGAACCATGCCTGGTTCCCTTGTATTTCCGCATTCATCAAGGGATGGCCAGATATGCCAGCTGGACCATGCACGGTGCTACGACTTCTTTCATACCACCCTCTTCTGGATGGATTTTGGAAAAGACACCCAGGGGTGTTAACCCATACCTGTGCTCCTGCCAAAGGCCCATCAGGGCTCCTGGCACAGTGTGTGAACCACCAGCTTCAGACTCAGACAGACTGAGCTTGTCACGCCCTTAGCTTCAAGTTACTTCTTAGCTTCCAGACCGGGGGCAAGTTACTGACTGTCCTAAGCCTTAGATTCTTCAGAGAGTTAAAATGAGACTTAGCTCGTAGGCTGCGATAGGCTTTCCATGATAGCACGTGTGAACATTCAGCCCACTGCCTCAACAGATTAGAACAGGTCCCTGGGACCGACTACCATGGCATGGACATGTCTGCAGTACCCGACCCCTTCCTTCCAAATGACACATGGGCTTTTTCACAGTTCTCAGCCTGTCTTCACAGCCCAGCAACAAAGACACGAGGAAATCAGCTGACCGTGGTCACATGACCACCCAAAGCCCTCAGACCAGAAGCTACTTTCTGAATTCTTTATTTGGGACTACAGCAAAAAAAAAAAAAAAAAAAAAATCTACACAGGTGCAAACTCCCTCATGGGGAGAAAACAAAAACAAAAACAAAACAACAACAACAACAACAACAAAATTTTAATGCACACATTTCTCCCACTAAGGAGTTTCCACATCGCATCGAATTTAGTCAGTTTCGCCGCTGCTGTGGCGGGCATGCTCGCCTGGCTCTGATGAATGATCCAAGTCCCCAGCACACACCCCACAGCTGGGCTGATGCTGTCCTCACTCACCCTGCCCAGGACCTTCACCTCTGCCCTTCACTTAGCACATGAGAAGTGGGAGTCTGACTCAGAGGGATCTGAATTCAGTCTAGGCTCTGCAGTTCTTAGGAAAACTCTTTATCCTCACTAAGCCTGTTTCCTCCTCTATGAATGGGACTAAGAATCATAGCCAAGTCTTAGTGGAGGGAGTAGATTCAAAGCGATGAAATCTGCGAAATACCAGCTCATTACAAGCCCCCAGAGACCAGCTATCATTTTCGTCTCCCCCGTGTCTCCTCTATAGTCCTTTTATACACTCCTGGACTCAGATCTATGTTTGAGTCCTAACTCTACATAACTTCGGGAAATTTTTCTTAAAGGAAATATTACTAGGAGCAACCTCACCAGGCCATTGTGGAAATTAAATGAGTTAATATACAAAAAGCTCTTAGCGCAGTGCCCAGCACCTAGTACATACTCAATAAACATCAGCTCGAGCCAGCAGCATTTGAAAGCCTTATTTGAAGATGCCTAGGAAACAGAAAATTCCCCAGCCTGTCTGTCTCCCCAGCTAAGAGAGCTGGGATTGGAGAAGAACACACACATTCACCCAGGCAGGAACAGGATTTCCTTTTTTTCCTTGCACTTGACTTTTTT
>RCUC01122062.1:0-10137 GCA_003697995.1 Taxidea taxus jeffersonii | reverse complement strand
TTTTTTTTTAATTGCAAGACAAGTCTTTTGAACAGTGACAAATATGAAATCCCTTTGGGAGGGGAGGCTCAGTAGTGTGGCTCAGTAAGTCAATTTGGATTCTATTTTCTTTGATTCTAGGTAATTGGGAAGGTGAGTGTGAAATTACTTTGATTCCTGACACCAGTTGCATAGATTTATTTCAGTGATTGATTAAAAGATCACATGGTTTTGCTAAGCACTGCAACCCTGCATCAATCTTCAGGAGAGCTTAAACTGCCATTGATTCTGCCCTGCTGTCTTAGGAAGGAAATTCTGAAAGACTGCAGCCAGCCCTTAATAGGCATCAGCCAAGTTAATAGTTGCTTCAATTACTGAGCAATGGTGGGGCATGAAAAGAAGCAGGTCTAACACATTTCACAGTGTTCTTTAAACAAAAAGCCTTCATCTACTTTATTTGGCCAATCAATTTAAATTTGGATGCAGAAAATATGAATGATTACTGCAGCCAAAAATTAAAGGGATGCTTACTTTGGAAACATTTAACCTTGAACAAGTACTGCGACTTTTCCCTTATTTATCCTATTTGATGGATGGGACTGTGTGTTAATTATTATTTTCCTTGTTATTTTTAATTACAGGAGAAGTGTGCACCATTGTAAAACATTCAACATAACATAGAGGTTTATAAGGAAAAAAGTGAACATCTCCTCCACCTGCTCCCTAAAAATTCTCAGGGCGGGTGGGCTAACAGTAAGTGTTTGGGATTTAAAGAATGTGAGAGAAGACAAAGACAAATACCATATGATTTCACTTATATGTGGAATTTAAGAAACAAAACAAACAAGTAAGGGTAAGAGAGAGAGAGAGACAAGCCAAGAAACAGACTTTTAACCATAGAGCACAAACTGATGATCACCAGATGGGAGGGAAGTGGGCAGATGGGGGAAATAGGTGATGGAGATTATGGAGTACACTTATGATGAGCACTGGGTGTTGTACGAAATTGCTGAATCATTTTTGGTACACCTGAAACTAATACAACACTGTATTTTAACTGTACTGGAATTTATAAACAAATAAACAAAAATAAATAAATAAGAGAGAAGACAGATTCAAGTAATGATATAATGATATAATAACTCCAGTAATGATACAATAATAACAAGCATACAGAAAGCAGAATTTTCTTTTGCAACCACTTGGCATGTAGTAGGAGCTCCCATGCTACTGAATCAGTTCTTTCCCTTGATGAAACCCCACCTCCTTCCTCAGAGCTGGCCTCATGGTTATGAGCTTATATTACACAGTGCCAAGGCATCTTGTTTTCAATCTTATCCTCCCATTTTGGCATCTACTGAGATGACTCTTATCTAGTAGGATCCTGGGTGGTAGATTCATTGAGGTCCCTCCCTGCAGAGGCTCTGAAAGTCAGATGACTTCTGATATCAAGTTCATGCTGTCCTTGGACTAATAAGAACCATTGGAATGTCCCCTGGGTGTACATGATTCCTGCCACTGTTCCTCCACCACTGGGTAAGTCCTGACTTTGTGAAGCTGATACAGACTCATCTCCCCAGTCACACGGCACAGTCACCTCTCTGCAGAGGAGCCTTGTCCTCCTTTCAGTTCCTCAAATCCTCCAGAAGGCTGTCACTACCCTACCCTGGTCTTAGTCTGGCTTTGCTCCAAGGTGGCTAAAGGATAGGATTTGGGAGTCTCTTCCTCACAAATCTCCTTCTATCATCATCTCATTTCTTACCCCCCCGACTGTCCTCCTCCCTTCTCTTTGATGAGGGAAGTGATGGAAGGTGGCACCCTCTGACTTCACCATGTCTTCCTCCAAATCTCTTGCAAAGTAATTTTGTGAGATTCAAAATTGACTACTTCTTTTTCCCTCTTCTCTTTGCTATATCATCCCTTTTGAGAGGCAGGAAGGAAAAGAGAGCAGCTGAATAGACAGAAGGCTGAGGGCATATAGGAAACTATGGTGAAGGGTAAACAACCGATAAATGAAAAAGTTAATAGGAGTGACAAAATTAAATAGTAAACATTTCAGAATATTTTAGAAAGTACATACAGCATAAGCTGACACATAAACAGCGGATTTTCTTTTCCTTTTAATTTTTTGTAAAACATAAAATCATGTTAAGTGCATGGAGACAATTCTGCAACCTACTCTGTTTCCCCTAAGTAATATGTTATGGGTATCCCTGAAGGGCAATTCATAGAAATCAGTCTGAAATTTAAAAGCAGCTGCCTAAAATAATGTACCCATGGCTGAGATCAACCAGAACATAGCAGGGCTCTTTGTGCTCATTATTTATGGTCCATTAATTCATTCTACAGTGGTCAGCACCCATGTTGTACTGTCATTTATCTTTGTGTTCAATCGTCCTACTGTCACCTTTGGATGTACCTTAACTTATGAACTACATAGACACTTAGGTTGTTTTTAATCTCTTGTGATTTAAACAACATTGCAGCAAACATTTTTGCATATATTTCCACATATATCTTTACAGTATTTCTACTGCATAGATATGTAAGAGTGGAATAATTGAGCTGGAA
Source organism: Taxidea taxus jeffersonii (assembly GCA_003697995.1). Lineage (NCBI taxonomy): Eukaryota > Metazoa > Chordata > Mammalia > Carnivora > Mustelidae > Taxidea > Taxidea taxus. Next base: position 7,587 of record RCUC01122062.1, on the reverse strand, counting down.
TGTATGAACATTTAAAATCTTCTGAAATTTTTACCAGTCATACACCTACCAAAAGTATGGGGATGTCCTTTAATCCATAACCTTGCTTCACTGAATATTATCTATTTTTAAAATTTTCATGTAAAGAATATTAGCTCAATATTCTTTTAATTTTTATTCCTTGTATTTCTCATATGACAGAGCTTGTGTTTTTAGGACACTTTTATACTTTTTTCTCAAATTTACCTCTCTACTCTACTGTTTGATCTTTTGTTATTGATTTATAGATGCTTGTATTAGTGATATTAAATTTTTGGTATTTTATGTATATGGGGAATAATTTCTCCTGGTCTATTACTTACTTATGTGTTTTGGCCCATATACAAATTTCATATTTCTAGAAGGTCATACTCATTTATCTTTTCCTTTTTAACTATTGAATTTCCTGCATTAGAAAGCCTTCCATTTTATTTTTTTTAAGGATTTACAAATTTATTTTAGAGAGAGAGAGAGAGCAGAGGGAGGGACAGAGGGAGGTGGAGAGAGATAGAATCTCAAGCAGTCTTCACTGAGCCCAGAGCCTGACTTGGGGCTCAATCTCATGACCCTCAGGATCATGACCTGAGCTGAAATCAAGAGTCAGGCATTTAACTCACTGAGCTATCCAGGTGCCCCAAAGGCCTTCCATTTAAAAATTATTTTAATATTTGGTTCTGACATTTAGATATCTAATTTTTATAGAATTTCTTTGGACATGATGTAAAGTAGAATGTTAACATGTTTTCCTTTTATCCCAATAGCTTTTCAAATCACATGCTATTTTCACAATGGATTTGAAATAAGAGTTAGAATTTATTTTTCCAATTGAATCTATTTGTCTATTTAAGGAAAAAGCCAAAATGTTTAATTACTATAACTACTTCTGATACTATGACATGTGTTAGGGCAAGTCAGAATTCATTTCTTTTTTCCAAATATTCTTGGCAATTCCAGAGTATTTTCTCTTAGATTTAGAGTCTGTTTTTTACAATAATACTGAAATCATAGAAGAAATTTTAGAAGTGTCTACATTTTTTTCAGTGCTTGAGAGCAGCATAAATAATAATTACCTGTTCCTTGAAGGCAGGGACAAAATTCACCATGAAACCATTGGTGTCAAGTACCTTTGGAGATGGAGGATAGCTATGTTCTGTTTATTTACTCCTTAAGATTTGAGAAGTTGATTTATGCATTTTCTAAGTGATTAGATAACTTCTCACTATGCTGTCTAGTTATTTTATTTTATTTCCACACAATGTGGCTTTAATATCTAGTTTTAGGAAGTTATTGGAATTTCTGTTGACCCTAGCATTTGAAAAACTTCTATAAAAATCATAAATTCATTAGCAAATGATGAGAGTCTCTATTTAGTAGGTTCAGTGTTGTATGTGAGTGTGTCTATGTGCATAACCAGCTCTAGGGTTTTTAGTTTAAAGCCTCCTAGAATTATTGTTATTTCAATTTCTACTTGTATTTATGTCAGTTTGTACTATATTTACATTGATCTTATATTATTTGGTATATGTGAAGTTACAGCTACAAGAAGTACTTGGTGGACTGGCTCTTAATCATTATAAACTATTTTTTTTATTCACAAATAATTTTTTCCTTCAGTTCCATTCCATACAACTTTCATATTTCCTTCCTTAATTTGTCTGCTGGCATTTGTCTGTTACATTTTTTCCATTTTTCTCCTTTCAACATATCTTTGTGTTTTGCCATACTCTTTTTCTAAACTTCCAAAGTCAGGTCTGTATAAAATTCCAAAAAGAGAGTGATGTTAATCTAGCTACATTGCCTCTCTCACACTTTTTCCACAAATTTCCTAATGAGTTTTATAAAACCTCACATCAATTAGTATTTATTTAATACCTACTCTAAACTAGCAGTATTTTATTTGTGGCACAAGATGCAGCATGAGATGAGGGAGGCTGTGGAGTGGGTAAATCAACTCAAATGGACAGTATGACCCTTGATCTGAAGGGGCATGTCTCCTATGAAAACAGAAAGAATAAGTAAATGCCAGTAATATGAAACTTCTCATTTGTGTGATATTCAAAGAAGGAAGAGAATGCTTACTAGAATAGTCGGAGCAAACTTGGTGGATCTTTTTAGCACATGAAAGGAAGACCATTTTAGTTTTTTATTAGGGAATTGCATAAATAAAAAACATTCATTCAACTATCCATTCAATTCAAAAAACGACTACTTCTTCCAAGAATTGAAAAGGGTGTTGGGAATACAATAGTGTACAAAAATGGCTTCATAAAATGAAGCTACGAGTCTATCAGGACATCTTATCATCTAAGTAGGTATAAAATTACTTTCTATAAACAAGAAATGAAATGTTGGATCATTGGCAGCGGGAAAATTGGGTTAAGGAAGGCTAGGAAAGACTTTCCAAAGTAAGAATATTAAACTGAGGTCAAACGAAAGAGCAGGTTATAACTATTCAAGAGGGTGGGAAGGAGTTTATTAGACAGAAGAAACAGTGCATGCAAAGGCCCTGTGGCAGGAGAAATTTGGCTTGTTTTGCCTCTCTTTGAAACTAGAATGAAAGGAGAGAGAAATTGACTAATGTCAATTATATCACATGACATGAGACGCAGTGTGAGGTCCACCAGAGCTGGTTGAATTTTACCTTTTAGATCAGATTAAAGATTTTTGTTCCTTGTCTTTAAAGTGATAGGAAGGGACAACCTGGGTGGCTCTGTTGGTTAAGCCTTTGGCTCAGGTCATGATCCCAGTGTCCTGGGTTCAAATTCCACATTGGGCTCCTTGCTCAGTGGGAGCCTGCTTCTCCCTCTGTCTCTGCCTGCCTCTCTGCCTGTGCTCGCTTGCTCTGTCTCTCGTTCTCTAACAAATAAATAAATAAGATCTTTAAAAATAAATAAATAAAGTGATAGGAAACTGCCAGCGTTGGGAGCCCAGAGCTGCTGCTATGTCTTACAGGGCCAGCGTGGACACTCTGTTTGTCTGGTGAAGCAGCTCAAGCTGGAGGCTTGCATAGAGAGGATCAAGGTCTTGCAGGTAGCTGCAGAGCTTCGACATTACTGCACGCAGAGTGCCTGCAAGGATTCTCTGCTGGTAGGTGTTCCAGCTGGAAGCAAACTCTCCCAGGAGCCCAGATCCTATGCTTTATTCTAAAGGCTGCAGGGGAGAAGTTCCCAAAAATGTTACCAAATACACCTCTTTTATAAACCAATTACTAATGTTTCTATACATGGGATACTATGTTTCTTTTATTTACTGGGTGTTCACATTCAGGAAAGAAAAATATTTTTGTTTCTTAAAAAATGGAATATTTGTAATTTGTTTTGCCTAAGATTTTTATACCATAACACAACTTGTTCCTTTCTTATGAATTTACATCATCTCAATGAAGACAAGCAAGTATAAAAATGGGGGAAGAATAGGCTTTATTAATCAAATGATGTCTCAAGTCTTCTAAATGAGATGATTGTTTTATTTCTAACACTAAACATGGGAGCTGTTTTTTAGCAAACTTGTTTGGAAAGATCCATGTTGTGTTGTGTATTAGCCTGTCCCATCCTGTGTATGAAGCCAACTTGGCCTTAGTCTTTTTAAGATCCTCTATAGTTGTGGTTGTACTTAAAAAACAAACGAACAAACAAAAACCATCACCACCACCACCAGAACAAAAAACACCACCTCCCCCCAACTCCCCCTCAAAAAACCCTACATTATTTCATGTCTTTAAAAGAAATGTTTAAATGTGATCTTCAGAGCATCAAAAATGATTAAAAACAAAATAATGTGAAAAAAAAATTAACTGATGGGAAATCACTACTGAAATATTTAAATAGAGTAAGGATTTGGGCAGCTGGGTGTCTCAGTCAGTTAAGTGTCTGCCTTTGGTTGGGGTCATGATCCCAGAGTCCTGGGGTGGAGTCCTGTCTTGGGCTCCCTGCTCAATGGGGAGCCTGCTTGTCCCTCTGCCCCTTTCCCTACTCATTCTCTCAGTCTCTCTCTCTCTCTTGTGCACACGCTCTTCCTTTCTTTTTATTTATTTTTAAATATTTTATTTATTTATTTGACAGACAGAGATCACAAGTAGGCAGAGAGGCAGGCAGAGAGAGAGAGGGAGAAGAAGGCTCCCACTGAGCAAGGAGCCCAATGTGGAATTTGAACCCAGGACACTGGGATCATGACCTGAGCCAAGGCAGAGGCTTAACCCACTGAGCCACCCAGGTGCCCCCTTCTCTCTCTTTCTAATAAGTAAATAAAATCTTAAAAAAAAAAAAAAAAAAGTAGAGGGGCACCTGGGTGGCTCAGTCTGTTAAGTAGCTGCCTTTCGCTCAGGTCACCATCCCAGGGTCCTGGGTTGTGTCAGCACGAAGTCTCTACTCTTCAGGGAGCCTGCTTCTCTCTCTTCCTGCAGCTCCCTCTGATTGTACGCTTTCTCTCTCTCTCTCTGTCAATAAATAAATAAAATCTTAAAAAAAAATAGAGTAAGGATTTCAGGTGGTCAGGTGGGGGATTGACTTGATCAATATTTACATTTTTAGGAGGCTCTCTCTAGTTGGAGGGAGTCTCCCTGACTCTCCCTTTGTGAAGAATGGATTGGAGGCATTGAGGGAAGTCATGGGGTGGGAGGCCACTGCAGGAGTGCACGTGAGAACTGATAGGTTTGTTTAGAATGTAGCCACCAAAATGGAAAGAACTGTTTGTAGCTGAACAATATTTAGGAGGCAGAATCAATAAGGCTTTAAGATGAATTACATATGGGATGAGGAAAGGAATGGATGTGTCAAGGAATGTCTCCAGGGTTTCTGCCTCTTCAGCAGGGTGTGGAACTGGGGGAAATCATAAGGTTTCTCCTAGATGTGATCACAGTCATTGAGAATGGAGGCTACGTGCAAGTGATGACAATGAGACCCATGTGGCAAGCAGCTGAAAATGAGTAGTAGAATAGATGCAATAAAAAATGAAATGTACATAAGTTAGGAGGAGGTAGAAAATGGGTAACTAACATTCAGACAGTGACATTTGGAGTCATGCACCACTAGTTTTTGTATGACCATCTGGTGACTTTGAAAAATACATAATTACTTCCCAGAGTTTTGGGTTTCTCATTTTAACAGGGTAAAATTGTATCCACTCACAGGATTCTTCTGAGAGTTAAATGGGATAATGTGGTCAAGTGTCTAGTTCAATATGCACTTAATAACTTTTTATTTTTTAAGAGTAAGGAGAGAGAAGGTCCCACTTTCAGTCTGAGCTGCAACTTTATACATGGCTCATCCTAGTCTCTATTTCAGATATTTGGGGGGAAAAAGAAGGGAATGAGATGATTTATCTCCAGAGATTTTTATTAGTTATGTTTGTTCTCTAAGTACAAGTCCAACAGGCAAGCAGGCATTTTCCTTGGATACTCTATAGTGACATAAATTTTGAGACTGAGATTAAAAAATTATTGACCTGCTTTATGAAAGTTGTCCAAATTGTCTCCACACAAAACACAGGTGAATTTCCATTCAATCTGACAACACGGGATCTGCTCTCAACAACATGGGATCTGCTCTCAACTCTCTGATTCACAGTTCCTACTACTTCCTATTTGATACCTTAGACCTTGTCCTTTGTGTTCACTTATATTAGCTTCCTGGACCCTGCATTCATCCAAGTGCATGGCCCAGGCATTTCTTTCATAACACCAGTCATCAAGCTGTCTGGAGTGAGACCACCTGGGTTCAAATCCTGACTCTGATGCTTATTACCTGACCATGGAGAGTTAACCTAATCTCCCTAAACTTCCATTTTTTTAAATTTGTAATACAGGAGTATTAATATTTCATTTAAAAGTTGTCATGCAGATTAAAGACATAACATATATAAAGCCCATAGCACAGTATGTAACAACAGATTACTGTTCCTGGCAAGATACTGAGGAAGTGGGTAGATACTTTTCTTAGTTGTTCCTCTGAAGGGTTTAGTACATACAAATAAATGTTTTCGCAGGTCCCACTATTCCCAGAAAGCTACTCCAAGTAACTACACTCATTCCCTCGTGATTCTCTTAATCAGGGTTTATCAATACTCAGCTACATATTATCATCACCAAACTTAAGCATTTCTAACTCATCTTTTCTGTTTTTCCTCCACAGGATGGCTCAAATCTAGGCTCTGAAAAAGCCTGTATAGGGCCTCCTTTAGGACTCCAGAAAAGAGATGAGCACTCTAAAGCAATTTCAGTATTTCCAAGAAGATATTAGGCACCCTCTTATCTCACTCATTTCATTTGAAGTGTTTTATTCCTAGAGTTATGTTCCTTGAGCTAAAACTTTGTCCTTTGTTTGTCAATCCTTGTAAGTTATAGTATGAATAATTTCATTGAATTCTAAAACTTGTTTGAGGAAGAACTACATGTGAGATGAAAATTCAAGCATCGCATAAAACAAAAGAGAAAATTTTTTCTTCATCCAACCCTTCATTCCTTTCCCTAATACAACCACATTGTCAGCTTTAGGTTATATGCTTACAAAAGGAAAAAAAAATAGGTTACTTGAATATACCTGTAAGTATTATTTTTATATATATATATTTTTTTAAAAGAGAGTGAGTGAGCACACATGCACAACCAAATGGTGGGGAGAGGAGGAGAGGAGAGGGAGAAAGAATCCCAAGCAGGTTCCACACCCAGTGCAGAGCCCAAATCAGGAATCAATCTAACAACCCTGAGATCATAATTTGAGCTGAAACCAAGAGCTGGAGGCTCAGCCAACTGAGCCACTCAAGCGCACCTACATGTGTGCATACTTTTAGTTACAAATGGAATCATACTAAGTATGTTTTTCTATAAAAATTTACATGTAAATATATACATATCAATATTTGAGTGGCTGCAGAGTATTCTATTGCATGAGCTATCAAAACATGAATTATGTAACAAATCCTCTATTGCTGGACATTACAAATAATGTTACAGTGTGTACACATGTACACACATTCCTGTATCTAGGCATACTTTTCTTTTAAGACATGAAGAAGACCTGAGATACATCAATAACAGCTGAGATGGCAAAATGGAGGGATAGAAAATGGAACATATGGGGAAGTAAGAAAGTCTGGGGAAATTCCCAGATTTTTTTTTTTTTTTGGACAAATGGTTATGTAGGATGACATTCCTTGAACTAAGGAATACCAAAGAGTAGAAAGTGGTGAAAATGATGGCTTCAGTATTTCACAGGTTAAGTTTCAGTTGTCCATGGAGCATCTAACTCAAGCCTGCGAGTAAGTAATTAGATATAATTGCCTGAGAGTCAAGAAACAAGTCTTGGCTGCCAAGTTGGTTCTGCAGCAGACTGTGAAAAAGGACAGTGTCAGAAATTAGCTGAACAAGGAATTAAAGTAGGATTCTGGATGAGTTAGAAAGAAAGAATTCAGTTCTATTATGGCTCGAATGACAACACTTACAGGATAAAAGGAGACTACTTCCATCTTGAATTGACTTACTGCTGTGTGAGAGTCATGTATTTCACTTAGTAAGGCTAAATCATATCTGTGGATACTACCCCTCTTTTATTTTTAAATTATGGAAAGTGCATA
>RCUC01122061.1:0-22066 GCA_003697995.1 Taxidea taxus jeffersonii | reverse complement strand
CACATATGTAGACTGGTTCATCCTCACTCCATCCAACATCTCCATCTCCACCTAGAATCTAAATCAATGTGACCTGAAAAGTATGTGATATTTGGAATACTTTCATTTCTACAGAATTTTATTTCAATTTCTCCCCTTTTGAATAGGCATGTCAGTTACATGTTGCATTCATAACTAGGAAGATATCCTAATGCAAATTATTATTTTTTCCCCACAGAAAGAGATGTGAAATTTTAACAGCTAACTCAAAAATCATGGAATGAGGTTGCAAAACACAACTCTTGATGCCAGATTAATAAATGTATTAAAAGGAATTTACAGGAGGTTGACATGGTTCATAATCAAGGCAGTTTAAGAATTAAGCTTTGTGGTAGGCAAAATATTAAGAAAAACCCTCCCTCAAGATCCTGCTCTCCCTGGTATACAGAAACCTTCTCTCAATTACTGAAACATTAATCTAGGCACTACTGCCAGGAGATGTGCAGATGTAATTAAGGTCCCACATCAACTGATCTTAAGACAAGGCCATTATGTGGGTGGGCCTATCCTAATCACATGAGCCTTTTAAAAGCAGGTTTTCTCCCCCTGGTTGCAAAAGAGGGTACGGGAGATTCACAACACCAGAAAGATCCAATGTACTATTGCCAGCTGGAAGATGAAGAGAGCATCTGGTGGAGAATGAGGGCAACCTCTTGGAGCTGAAAGGGGGCCTCAGTTGACAAACAAGGAAATGGGGACCTCAGTCCTACAAATGTGAGAAACTGAATTCTTCCAACAGCCTGTGAGCTTGGAAGATGACTCTGAGGCCCAGATGAGAGCCATAGCCCCAGTCAACATTTGGTTTTGGTCTGGTGAGACCCTGAGGAAAGAATCCAACCACCCTATGCCTAGATGTCCAACCTACATAACTGTGACCTAATACTGAGTATGGTTTTAAGTTTCCTAAGTTATTAATAATGTATTACACAGTAATAGAATTCTAGTACAGGTTCTAATCATTTACTTTTAATCTTTTCCAGCACATTCACTAGGTAACCCAGGCCCAAGAATACCTATTCCCTATTTTGAACAACATATAATTTGAAAAACTATACCTAATAAATTAATTTCATTCAGAAGTATATAGCACTATTCTTAGCGTTTTGTAGAACTGAATTCATCAAGAGACTAGGGAAAATTGATGGATTCAAATTTTAGAATCTCAATGATAAATGAAGCAAAGGCCTTTGTTGAAGAGAATCTATTGTTAAAGAGAATATTAGAGACAGAAGGCAGAAAAATAAAGTGAGGAATATACTGAAATAAATTTGTAGTTCTTATGTATGAGGAATATCACCTGTTCAGGAATACACATATATAGGTACATAAAGGTATGTACCTCAATTATTTGGCCAACTTGAGCTTAAAGAGGCCCCTTCCCCCTAAGTATACTACTCTGATGTTGAGAGGCTACTTACTCTACCTGACATCTGGAGATGCTTGCTACTTTGTTTGAAAACTGCATATGTGTTCACATGCGGCCAATGATTTTGCTGCTGAAATAAGCCCTGACAATTTCCCCATCCCACACAATCCAACATTTCATGGGCTACTTCAAGAAACGCCATGCAACTAATGATCAGTAGTGCTCAGGTAGCAAAATACTCATCAGTGATATTGCTGAGGGGGATGAAATCTTGTGGTGAGCTACCACAAAATGTTCATTTGTAAATCAGCATAAGAAAAAAGGTCCTTTATAAAGAAAGAGATAAGCTAGCTCAAATTAAAGATATATTCTAGGAAGTCATCACAGGAGAACTTAATAACATGTCCATTAAATCTGAAATAAAAAGAACATGTTTTACCCCTCTCCAAGGTCACTTGATGAAATCATTAGTTTAAAAAAAAAGTTATAACCTTGACTTCCTCTCTTAAGAGACTTTAATGACCATCTTTATTATTCATCAACTAACATTAAAACTGCAACATTTTAACTTGATTGTACTATACATTAGTTCTCACATGTAGTTATTATAAAAGTAAAATTGTCTCACCTGTATTGGCCCCCCCAAAATTTAGTGAGACTCTGAGTCCTTTTTTTGGAAATGGAAAAAAGTTTTCCATTTGCTCTCTGCAATTATTATTGGTAAAAATCTATACCAAGAACATAAACTATCTCCATGTATTAGTTCTATGAAGGACCAGATATAGAAAAAAATGTACCATAATTTAATTTTCTCAACTTATTAAGGGTACGATATGTTGAATTAAAATAGCATTGACTTTTTAATAAATTTTATAAAACTTTAGAAACTGTGCATATATTTATAAATACCTAAATTTTGTTATTTTTATTTTGTTTTATTTAATTAAGACAAACACATGATTTGTTTTAGATACCTATCAGACTTGGCTGTTGCCAAAAATATCTTGGAGACTAAAGCTTAAGTTATTCTCATGACTCATATAGTCTGTAGAAATCTGACATACTTTTTTGGTGATCCTCTTAGAAAAACAAAATATTATAATAAAGGAGTATTCTTACTACAACTTTTGGCTTATCACAGCAAAAAATATGTTGCTTAAATTTATTTGGGAATGAAAATTTGGAGTTTACTGTGACCTAAAATAATTTTTGTTTTGTTGTGTCCTTTTCTCTTCTTTTTATTCCATCTGCTTTGGCGTTTTTTCAATAAAATAAATATTTTTAAAACGTTTCAACACTGTATTCAATAGACAAAGACAAGAATAGATAGAATTATGATAGAACTAATGGTAGCACACCAAAAACGATTTTAAGACATCAAACTTCTGAAGCATTATTGTCCACATCATTATTTGGCTCCGGGTTTCTGGGACAACACATCTTGTCTGAGACGTGTACAGAATCACTATTTTTAAGCAGTGCACATATCAAACAAGTGAATCATTCCACTACAAAGCCACACTCTACCTGTTAATTTAAATTTACTCACTTCCCCTTAGCAAGTTTTCTGAAGTGCTTAATTTTTTTAGCCAGTAAATAATGTTTCTTGCAAGTGTTTATGAGCATTAAATTACAAAGTAATCAGCTAGGAAAGGCCAGAGCCCCTGGCATCTATAATCTGATTTAACTGTATAGTGTTGAGCTTAGTCTAATTAGTGTATAAACACCCAAGTGAGGGACTCAAGGCCATAATCCTATTTCTTTTTTATTTGTACCATGGTATATTTATGCATTTAGTAAAAAATCAATTTTGACTGAATACTCAATTCTGATGCATTTTTCCTCTAACATTGGAACATTTCAGGCCTACAGAAAAGTTGCAAAAGTAGTAAATAAGCACACAAACACCTTTACCTGGATTTATCAGTTATGAACATTTTGTGACATTTGCATGCTCCCTTCCATTGTACACACATTTGTATATGTATACTCACATTCACTAATTACATACACATTTATATTTATAAACACACAGACTCTTTGCAACTATACATGAGAGTTTATATATGTTTGTTTATATATGTATGTATATATATGCACACACATACACACGCATATATGCATATACTTATGTGTGTGTATACACACACATATATACATATGTGCATATATATACATATACATATATATCTATATATTTGTGTGTGTGTGTATATAGATGAATCATTTCACAGTAAATTAGACATACATCCATAATCTTATTCCTAAGGCTAGGTTTTATCAAGTGGCATGACTAAAATAACATTTTTTACTACTGCGTTAGTACTTAAATACATTGTCCTTCTCATGAGAATTTAACAAAGTTAATTCAATATATTTATAAATGAAAGGAAATTTTAGGTCATCTTTTTCCCAATTACCACGAAGTTAAATCACATTTTATTATTTCACTTAAACTAAAGTCAATAATTGTCCTGCTGGCTGCCACTCTTGTTTCCCTCCACCCACACCCCCAACTCAAGTCCATTCTCTACTCAGCAGCCAAGGATCCTGTAAAACCGGACTCAGATCATGCTATGATCTCCTCAGAGCCCTGTGATTTTCCACCTTACTCAGAGTTAAACCTGATCTCAAACAGCCTACAGGAACCCGCACTGACTCTGGATGCCCCTTTAATCTCACCTCCTGATGTTCCTCAAGGACCAGGAAAAACCAGCCTCAGGGGCTCAGCTCCTGCTATTGTCTCCACCTGGAACATTCTTTCCTCAACATCCTCAAGGCTTGTTACTTTTTAGGTGATGACTTAAATACTGCTTTTGTAAGGGGTCCCAACATAGCCGACCTTTTTAGAACTGTAGAACAAAAACAAAAACACATAATCTATACATAAGGGCTCCCTACCCCATTCCATGCTTAAGTTTTATAAGTACTTACTGACATCCAATATACCTTATCTATTATTTATTTACCCACATGTAAGCTTCAAAAGGACAGGGATGTTTGGTGTATTTTTGCTGCTATTCCCATAATGGTGTGTGGCACAGATTTTCATTGTTGTTGTTAATTAATGATACATATGGAGCAAACAATAAAATAATGTAATTTTTAAAATTTTTCTTTAAGATTTTAATTAATTATTTGACAGAGAGAGACATAGCAAGAGAAGGAACACAAGCAGGGGAGTGGGAGAGGGTGAACAGGCTTCCCACAGAGCAGGGAGCCCGATGCGGGACTTGATCCCAGGACCCTGGGATCATGACCTGAGCCAAAGGCAAACGCTTAACAACTGAGCCACCCAGGCGCCCCTAAAATAATTTAATTGAATAGCTTTTTGTTTATATGACTTAGTTTCTTTAAGGCCACTATTAACAATAGTAATATGTCAATTTCATAAGCATGTTGTGCATTTCAACCCCTTCCACATATGTTAGCTTATCGACAGTATTAGTTATCTATTGCTACATAACAAATTACCTCAAAACTTGGTAGCTAAAAACAAGAAATGTTAATCATCTCAGTCTCTGTAGTGAGGAATGTGGGTGCAGCTAACTAGTGCTCTAGTTCCGTATCTCTTCTGCGGTCGCAGTCAAGCAAGTTATCAACTGGGCATCCAGTGACATCAGGCTTGTCGGGGGTGGGCATCTACTCTCAGATTCATTCATGTTGTTGCTCACCCCGGGAGACACTCCATAAGCTGCCTGAGTGTGTCCTCATGATGTGGTAGCTAGTACGCTGAGAAAGACAGCTAGAAAGGGCTTCTGAGACAGAAGCTGCCATCTTTTATTACCTAGTTCCAGAAGTAACATCTCAGTCCAGCCCACTTCCAAGGAGAGGGGATTACACAGAGTGTAAACACCAAAGACTGGGATCACCAGAGCCATCTTGGAGGCTGCCTGAATTTTTGACCATTGTCTAGATGTAGAAGTTGAAATCTAGAGATGGCAACTTTTCCCAATGCAGACAAAGTAAGGTAGAGTCATTCTGATACCCTGCTCAATATCCTTTTGAGGATCACTGGTAAATTTAAACATAATAATCATTTTCCAAAAGTCAAGAGATACATTTTGGCCTTGCTATGTGCCAACAACTTACATTGTTTTGCATATGTCATCCCATCTATTCTATAAGACAACCCTATAAGGTAGGTATGCTTATTACACACACTTTACAGATGAGATAAATGAGGAATAGAGAATTAAAATAATTTTCTCAGGGTATACAGCTAAAAAGTGTCAAGGTTGGCATTCTGACAGCATTCTGGATTGAAAGGATAGCTTCATAACCACTACTCTATATCACAGGCCTCTTAGACACTTAAAAACTAAAGCTTTTGTCCTCAATTCATCAAAACTCATTTTGTAACTCTTGTCTTTTTGAACGTAAAATGAGAGAAGTGTAGTGTCATTTTAAAACTTGTCTGGTGAGGAAACTTTCATATAACTGGCAAAAATACCTCAGGTTAAATACCTATCCATTTTGTGTTCTGACCTCCCGTACGAAGACAACCAGACAAGCACATGTCCATGGCTGGATCTGGTCTAGATAGAGGGTCTCATGGCTACCTAGAACCATCACCTGATATTCTCAGGTGAATACTGATCCCCTCTTTCAAAAGGATAAGAAACCACACATCGAGAATGCTGTGCAGTGCATGGGAAATACTTCTCTTTTTTCTTTCCAGGTTATAAAAGTTCCTCTTCCAAACAGCAGTAAGTCACTTCAGAGAATGCATTTTCTAAAGGATGATTGCCCTTCTTGAGTAGTGACACACTTAAGGCAGGCAGGCAGTAATCCTCAGAAATGTACCGCCTGGAGTGTCTTATTGCTTAATTAGAGTTGGCACTGAGCCATTTCTTCTTAGTCTTGAACCAGTGCAAGAGCACTGGAAGGAGGCACGGGTATTAGAAGGGCTATTTCAGGGGGATATAAAGTAATGGCACCGTGCCAGTCTGCAAAAACAAAGCCAAACACTCCTGCTACCATGGTAAAATGTCAAAATGCCCAGTTTTATTAGAGTCAGAGATTAAATCCTTCATTGTGACCATGGTCAGGACTTAAATATGATCTCTGTTGTTCTAAAAGACTTTACAATCCTTATTTACAATAAACATACCACAATAAACATAACTTCCCCCAAAAGAATCACTGAACAGAGGGAAGAAGCCATCATTATAATTAGGTAAATATGTTCTCTTACCTCCTTGAATAGCCAATAATCTTTTTGTGGATTTTCTGTTTGTTTGGTTGGTTGGTTGTTTTTTTTGCTGGCACTACATTTTATCGAATACTAAATGGCTAGTCCAAACCAACTGAATGATAAAATTCTGTGGCTTTAGCTGATGCCCCCATCAGCTTCCCCACATTCTCAAAAGGCTTCTGAAGTTTTACAAGCATCAGCATTACTTGAAAATGATAATCTCTGTATTAATAACTTCCTATTTGGGTATCATGACAGTTTAGCTAGGGGCCACAGCACCTTAGTAACTAGTTCTTTGCTCTTTCCTCAGTAACTGTTTCCTGCTTTGTAAACTTCTCTATCTCTTACAGAAGTGAAACTTCCTTCTGATTATTTCAGCCCATCCAGAACTTAATTTCTTGCCCCTGATTCTGTCTTTTCATGAACTGGTCCTAAACAACTACTATTTAACCTCATTGATGCTGAATAACTGTCTACTGAGAACTCTATTAATTACTTATTTTGAACTTTGAACTTTCTTGAATAGACATCCCGAGCCTCAGACCAAATTTGATTCTCTTGTTAATGGTACCTGTCTCTCACCTCTTCCCATCTCTGTAATCATCTTTCATTTTTAGGTAACTAGTTACAGATTCTTAGACCAACAGTGGCAAGCCTGAAAATAATTGCCATTTTTCTTTCCCCAGTTCAGTATTCAGATCCCTGCAGTTTCACCAGATGTATTTGCGTTCTTAACCCTGGCCTTCTCTTGGCTGGTCCTTGCTATCACCATCCAAGGCAAAGTCCTGACAAATAGATAGGCAACAACAATAAGATATTTTCATAGTCTGAAGAGATGATGGTCTCAGGTAGAAAGTAAAGGGGGACAAAAAAAGCCCTTTAGTTCAAAAATACTGAGTAAAAATCTACTGTAAAAGCACAAGTAAGAGAAGACTTCAACTGGAAACTGTGTTTTATAGACTGCTAGGAAGTTAGGTTAAACAAAACCTCAGTGGCCATCCTTTAAAAAAAAAAAAAAAGAACAAAAAGTTAATAAAATCTTAGATTGCCAGAAGGCAAAGCAGTTTGGGCTTCAAACCTATGTTAATTTTTTACTTTTTAAAATGGCATAATAAATTGCTTTTCTTAAAGATCTCAAACTGAAGTATGTGAGGAAAACTATAGGTAGATCCTAGAACACTGATGAAGGACAAGGCAAGCTCCTTAATTTAAACTTCTCCTCACCAAAGGATTTCAAGTTCTCCACTGACAGAATAGTCTGTAAGAACAAATCTTTGCTTTTATGATGAAAGTCAATGGAAAAATGTATACAGTTATTCTTTATGAACATTCTTTCATGATCACTGGACACCTGTATTCTTCTTTCAAGATCAGAGCTCTGTCTAAACCAACTATTTACTGAATCCCCACTATGTTCTCATGGACAATAACCAGCTTTCCCTACTAGTAGAGATGTACCTAGAGGCCAAAAATCTGAAATAAATTATTACTGGATGTCAAGACCAGATACGTAATTTGTGGGGTCCAGGGAGAAATGACAATCCTAGGGTCCCATTCCAAAAACCATTGAGAATCATTAAGAATTGCAAGACAACAACAGCAAGGCATAAATCAGATGGAAGGTCCCACTCAGTGTGAAGTCCTATGAAATTGTGTAAGTGTCATGTCCATGGAACTGGCCTTGCTGAAAGTCTGAAACACAGTATGTGAAAAACAATTAAATATATATGCTCTACACTATTGTTACATAGGTATTTTTTCATGTATCCAGGTCACCTATGAATTCAGTCCTCCCTAGTTAATTCAGCACAACAAACAAAAACATCTTCACTTCTACTGCACTGACCCAAAAAACCAGTATCTTTTCCTTACAAAAGGAAAATTCATCCTCCGATGATGTGCTCATGCCCCATTGGCAAGGCTGGTCAATGTTCTCAAACTAATAGAAAAATTTGAGTATAATTATGCATGTTTTAGTCTGTTACATAGGAAGAGTTCTTAGTGTGCAAAACCTTTTTCAAAAGGAAGACATGGTAAGGAAAGAAGAAAAGGGTGTGTGCATGGGAGGCATCCACTTAAGTATTACAGAAGAAATCTGATAGAGATTTGGCATCCAGGTCCAGTTGAGTCTTCCAGGGCGTCATGTTTTGGAATTTAACTTGAAGTTTAGTATTCAGTGTTCACAATGCTGATATTCAGAAATACTACAAACCTCCAGAGCCATTTCTGTTTTTCTTTAAACAGTGTATAGTTCTTCACCATCCTGATCTGGGAAAACAATTGACATCGGTCTTGACAGTATTAAAGTGGCAGGTTACAGAAAGTCTCCTGGTGGAGGAAGTAAAGAGCAGATGATGCCATAGGCTGAGTTACCTCATTACTAATATATGCCCAACAAGGATTGGAGTTAGATTTATGTGCTGAGAAATCAAGTAATCATTGATGTTCCAGGCAAGCGTCTCCAAAGCTTGGATTTTACTGGATCATATCAAATGAGGGAGAAGAAACAGATGTATCTTCCCAACTGGGGAAAAAAAAAAAAAAAAGACAGGGTTATAGTCAGAAAGAAACTATGCGTGATGCATATGTGCCTGATTACACGACGATGTCTTTTCTTTTTATATATATCTAGAATATGCAATTCATTTCAATGTTTATGTATTTCTTGATAATCTATCAGCTTGGGAAAAATGACTGTTCCTATAAATGTCATCATGGAATAGAATTATAACTTGTTTGTTTAGATAACTTTTGTTTATCTCTTTGAGTTATTCTGATAATGACAGAGATTCATACCACTCTCTTACCTCTATCCAAACATGTAGTCAGAAAAGACTCTTAGGAAAGTATCTTTTTCTTGCTTAATTAGCACAAAATTCTATTTTCTCCTTTTGGCATCTTTTTTTAGAATCTCCTAATTTTGTAGTCACTTCTTATTTTGAGAATATTTAAAAGCCTTGGAACAACAAAAAAAAGCCTTAGGACATAGTATATGGTCAGTGTTCAAGGCATGTATATGTATCATGGTAGAAGCACTATGATTGCTCCTTATTTTTAGGTATAAGTTCAGGGTTTATCACTGACTTGCTGAATGAAAAACTTTATCTTTAAAAACAGAGCCAAAGACACTCAGTATGAAATGGGAATATTGTACCCTAGTTTCTGTCACAGAGGCTATGGCTGTCTTTAGGTTTTAGACCAGAGGAGTACTCTGTGAATGTTCTTTCCCCCTACTCAGCAACCTTTGTATAGAATTTTTCTCTATATTCATTTTTAACCACATGGTCTACAGGTCTATGGTATGCAGATCTAGGAATTCAGAGTAAAATCTTAAAATCCCTTTCTATAATACTATAAACCTGATCTGCTCTTACTCCTACTAATCCCATTGTCTAAGTATACAGAGAAAATGTCCCCCTTCCTTTTCTTTTAATTATCACAAAAATCTTGTACATACAGGCACCTCTAGAGCTCACATGCTTGCTAGGACCATTCTGGCTTATGCCTTGGTATCTAGGAACTTATCAATGAGATAAACAGGAGACTGGACATTATTTTCACCCCTCCTTAATTTATAGGGGTTGCTTACATGCTCTATACTTACTCAGCATCCAAAAAGTCAATCACCATTAAATGGCATATTTCAGTACATGCCAGTGAAGGAAGCTACTCACACAGCCATAAATTTAAATTGGCAACTCCAACAGTGGTCCCTTCCACCTTAGATTTCTTAAACAGTTTAAAAACAACTATTTTGTTCAGGCAGTAATATCTCAGTGCATGTTCTGTGTTATAATACTACTTGAGATGAAAATGAGTATGAATTTTTTTTTCTAGAGTAGCCATAAATTAATGAGTTTTTTTTCCTTAAGTCTCAATGTCCTGATTTGTTTGTTACACTCAGTTAAAAAATGATTACATTTTAAAATGATATTTAAATTTTTAAAAAGAATAAAAAATAAAATAAAAAAATTTAAAATGATAAAAAATGTTACACTCAGTTTAAAGAAGGCCTGTTGCCTTTGTTTTGGTAGTAACACCATATTCTTACTGCATTTCTCCAGCCATATTAACAGTTTGTAAGATACTTAATCCAAAAGAACATAAATGAAGTACACCTAATTCTTTCTGTCTTCCTTCTTTTATATGTGCTACTGGATTTCTGGATTCCAATTGGAACCAAAGAAACAAGTGTGTTGAAATATATTCAGTTTTGTAAAAGGAAAAAAAAAAGGAACACTCTTTCCAATAATCTTTATTATTCCTTTATTGACATGAATTTAGAAAATCCTGGCATTTGCAAGATTGTGACTTTAAACATTCAAGAAACTTAAGTGTTGGGGCGCCTGGGTGGCTCAGTGGGTTAAAGCCTTTGCCTTCGGCTCTGGTCATGATCTCAGGGTCCTGGAATGGAGCCCCACATCAGGCTCTCTGCTCAGCAGGGAGCCTGGTTCCTCCTCTCTCTCTGCCTGCCTCTCTGCCTACTTGTGATCTCTGTCTGTCAAATAAATAAATAAAATCTTTAAAAAAAAAAAAAAAGAAACTTAAGTGAGTGCCTTCTAATTATACCTAGAGGTCTCAGTTATCATATAACATTTTGTATACTTCACACTTCATGACGTAATAGGAATTAGCATTAGCATTCATTAGTTAGGTTTTGTCATTCTGAGATAGTTACTATTAGTAAAAATACAGAAGAAATGGCTAAAGTAAAAAGAATCTTTAGATGGTTACAGTGGAGCATGAAAGGACCCAGGTTCAGAGCTCTTCTAAGTAGAGAACCATATGGATGCTCCACAAATCAGATGTCCATGGAGGCTGCCACAAATGGTGGCATAGTTCAGCTACTTTTAAATCCTGTGTTCTATCATCACATTTCCTACCAAGAATCTTCATGGAAGATGTGCAAACCTCAAAATTTTGAAGATTTTATTTCTGTGTCCATGTATCAAGTGGATATATGTTTTCACAGATTACTTTGTCTAGGAAAGATTTTTTTACATTAATGAACTTTTAGGTTTCATCCACATTGGTAAAAATCTTAATAATATTCTAATATGGAAGAATTACAGTATCCCAGGTGAATATACGAAGGGGGGGGGGAAGCAAAGCCTTCAGATTTAGCATTTACTCATCTCATTAGGAATGCTTCCCCCTAAATTTGCATGATTCAGATTTTTTGCTGAGAAGACACAAATAAGATTTGCAAAATAATAACCTCAGCTTTCACTAATAAGCCAAGCAGTCATGCATTTAGTCACCTAGTCTGGTAGCCATCATTTTTATTCTCCAGGTGTCACACCTTCATAAAAAAGATGGTCCAAAAAAGAAAGAGGAGATAGTCTGTAAGGCAAATACTGCCATCTAGAGAGAGAGAGAAAAGAACATACTGACTGATAGTTTTCCAAATATAATTCAAGCAAAATTGAAAAGCTTCAGTTAGAGAATGTGGACATTTTCCAAGAAAAGTTCATCCCTTAGAAGAAATCAGCATTTCATAAAAAGGAGCCGTTGAGAATCCATTTAACTTGGGATGAAAAGTTCTTCTGCTAACAATTTCGTATAACAGAACCTATCAAGAGTTGTTTTTGTTTTTGTTTTTAATTTTAAACAACAACCTTTAAAGATGATGTTTCCTAAGGCTCTTTAAAATAACTGCGTGAGAGCTAATTGTTGCTTAGAGCTAATTGTCTACAAAGTGGAGGAGTATAGAGTTTTGGTTCAAATTTATCTTGTTTAAACACCTGACAAAAATCCCAAGAAGGTTGAATTGTTAGCATACTGGTCAGTTTACCTTGTTTTCATGATGCATACAAAGACACTGTTTACTCTGAGTGACTTTAAGGGAACACAAATTGTAAAAAAACAGAAAAACACAGAGGAATAGCTAAAAATACCTGAAAAACCAAGGGAAAGGCAGATATTGTCTCTACGAATCACAGATATAGACATTAAACAATTCACCTTCTCAGAATGCACGGTGCATACTGAGATGGTAATACTCAAATCCATTCACTTAGACACACCCCAAAACATTTCTAGTAACTCTTATTTGAGTATGCGTTATCCAGATTATAAGAAAACAATCAAATTCTCATTTAAGAAGTATCCTAAATGAGGTTGAAACTTAAGCGTCATGAACTGATGTGGGTTCTCCAGTTCTCTTTTCAACTGCCCAGTATTTGGCTCTGTAAGAAGTTTTAAAATTTAACATTGTATTGTAAATTTCTAACTTTTCTGCACTACAGCTTTACCTAATATATATTTTGATAAGTTATTTATCAAATGATATCTATGATACTTACAGATATATTAAGTATATTAAGTACTTATATATACAAATATGTTATACATAATTTATACATAAATAAGTATATGGTACATATACTAGATACATTTAAAATTATAAAAATGAACAGAGATCTGACATTTAAATTTGTTTAAATAGAGTGTACATGCTTCTGATTATCAAATAATAAGAATAGTTATAATTAATTGAGCAATGTTATAAGCATTCATTCGTTCAGCAAATACACGTTCAGTACCTATGATATCCCAGGCACTGTTGTAAGTGGAGAGATACTATAGAGAACAATATACGTGCACAGTTCCATGAAAGCCCCATAGTATTCTATAAGCAGTAACTCTTTGCTACTTCCCAGAATCTTACCCAAGGTCTTACTGCTTGCAAGTGAAGGAGTGGATCTGAGTTCCATCTCTGCTTACTAATGCATCATATTTTTTATGCCACATTGTGCTGCCTCCCATACTGTTGTCCCTTTCTGTACTGACGGATATTTTAAGAAGAAAGGTTTTGATTTCCAATAATTTAAAGAGCTGTTACAGGTGAGTATCAATGTGGCTCTTGCAAGGTTTATCATAATTTGGTCAAAACACTTAAATCCTTCACAAGCAATATCTCTAGTCATCAGGGAAATGCAAATAAGAACCAGGATGGGAAATTACTTCACACCCACTAGGATGGTTGGTATAAAACAAAACAAAAGAAAACAAAACAAAAACAGGAAACAGTGGCGAAACTGGAACCCTTTTGCATCGCTGGTAGGAATGTAAAATGGTTCAGCTTCTGTGGAAAACACTTTCGGTGATTTCTCAAAAAGTTATATATAGAAATACTATATGACCCAGCAGTTCAACTCCTAAGTGTATATCCAAAAGAAATGAAAGTAGGGACTCAAGTAGGGACTTCTACCCCAATGTTCATAGCCGCATCATTCACGATAGCCAAAAGTGGAAACAACCCAAGTATCCATCAAAAGACAAATGGATAAAGAAAATGAGGTATATACATACAATAGAATATTAGTCACCCTTATAAAGCAATGAAATCTTAATAAATGCTACAACATGGATGAACCTAGGGTTCATCTTTATACTGAGTGAAATAAGCCAGGTACAAAAGGAAAAATGCTGTATGATTCCACTTACAAGAGATACCTAAAATAGGCAAAATCAGTGAGACAACAAATAGAATAGAGATTACTGGGATCTAAGGAAAGGGAAGAGTTGGGGAAGTTTATTGTTTATATAGTTTCTGTTTGGGCTGATGAAAAATTTCTGGAAGTAGTGGTTTTGGTTATACGATGTAAAAGCACTTAATGCCACTTATGTGTATACTTCAACATAGCTAGAAATGACAAATTTTATGTTATATGTATTTATCACAATTTAAAAAAAAGAAATCCTTCACAAGTAGTTATGGAGTTCTAGGCATCCCCAAAACAATGGGGACCAGAAAGGACAGGCAAACGATGAAAAAAGGAAGACAAAAATATAGCACAGTATCTCTTTTCACAGTATTTTTAAATAAAGAAGCAAATAAATGTTCACTTATTTCAAAATTTAAATAAGATATTCCTCTAAATACATAGTTTAAAACAAACTTCTTATCCTTGCTATAATTTATCATCCACAGATATTGGAAAAAGTATCTCCACATTTGGCAGCAGAAGACAAGATCAAACAGAATGCATTTGGTGTGATGGTTTATATTAGGATATTATTCTTCTGAGTTATTTATTGAAGAATGCAGCAATAGTTAACTTTCTAAAAAGATCACCATGTGGGAAATGGGGTTTCACTCCAAAGGAAGTATTCCAGGGCTTTTTTTTTTTTTTTATCTTCTTTGTTTTCTCACTCTCACATTGAAATACAGATTCTCTCTCACTCATATGTTCTTATGTACATATTCTAAAAATGATAGAACAAACTAATAAGAATTTTTGTATTCTCAATCTCACCTGAGGGATTTAACACTGAGATCTATGTGTACCAAGCAATTTCTTACAAAAATAATTTTACATCAGAGGAAGTTTAATAATTTGAGGTGAAATGTATTGGTATCCCCTATAAAAATAATTATGAACAGGCAAAATATTATGAAGTATACATGTCTGAGACTTCAAAAATTGTATATCCAAATGACGCTCAATAAAAAACTGTTCAATCACCATCTTTGTATCTGGCCCTTAAATGGCCAACATACATGCCTACTGTTAACATCTACCTGGTTTTATGCGAACTAAGGAAGACCAACATTGACTACATGTTAATATCCTTATATACAATTCACCATGAAATTTATATTTTCTTTTTTAGGCTTTTTTTTTTTTTTATTGCTAACTCTTTCTACATATATTAATGTAGGTGCAGACTCTGAAAGCCTAAAATGAATTATGCCAAACTGACAAAAACTTAAATTTCAGCTTAACTGGGAAGGATCTCAATTGTTAAATATTTTTAAAGTTCACCAGGATCAATATCACATGTTATTATTCTTAATCTAAGTCTAAAGGGCTAAAAAAAAATTATGGAAGCAGATAGAGATTTTGAACCTATATATAAATATGAAGCATCTACTACTTACTGAAGCATCTGTCTTAACCCTTACTTTATGCCCAGAAGGCCTCTAATGCAGAGGGGTTAGATGATTAAAAATAGATGTACTAAAGTAGCTTTCCTGGATTCAAACCCTGACTCTGCTATTTATTAATCTACTAATTGGACAAGCTACTTTCTTTTTCTTGCCTCAATTTCCTCATCTATAAAATGGGAATAATAATATGTTGACTTCATAATATTACTGTGAAAAGTCAATAAGGACTTAAAACAGCATTTGGCACAGAATGAGCAGTTACTATATATTACATAGTACTATTAATCCTCTGTTTGAAATAAAGGAGATCAAGGCTAAAAACCTGGTACTTTCCTCACAAAAATTATAGTGGGACAGGAGGTCAGATCCTAATTCCCTATTAAACTGTGATATTTTGGAGGAAAAAAAAGAAATCATCTAGAGAACATTTCATCATGGGATGGTTATGATTATTAAAATTACATCAATGGCATTTAGGCAAGAAACTCAAAAATTATGATACTCATTGCTTCTACTTACCATTATAACAACAAAATTTTGTTGAGGAAAAAGATTAATAGAATTTCAGAGTTAAGCATCCGTCTTCGTACAGACAGACAAAACACACAAGAAGATTTTTTGGCAATTGTTCATATTTTGTAACACTTTTTCTTTTGCAACCTTCTTTATAATAACTCAGGGGATTTAACCAAAAGCCAATTTTGAACGGTAGATAACAATCAACAGATGAAGTTCTAGTTTGGTTTGTAAAATACTTGTTGGCAAGCATTAGAGCAAAATCTTAGTACCGGTCTCCTCAGTTATAAGACATTCAGGGTTTGATGTTAGTAAAGATCCGATGCCCTTCCATATATTTTATGAAGTTTAGCATAAATCAAAAAATTTGAAACCTTCAGTAGTTATTCTATCTAGAAAATATGTGTTTCACTTAAATATTACTGATTAAAATGAGAAGTGCTGGAAAAATTTTAGGGTGAATA
The DNA here is from genome assembly GCA_003697995.1 of Taxidea taxus jeffersonii. Classification (NCBI taxonomy): domain Eukaryota; kingdom Metazoa; phylum Chordata; class Mammalia; order Carnivora; family Mustelidae; genus Taxidea; species Taxidea taxus. The sequence goes on along the minus strand of RCUC01122061.1, from coordinate 5,588 downwards.
GATAAAGTCAAGAAGGACCTACCACCATAAACAGGGTGGCCAGTCTTTTCCAAAACAGAGGAAAGATATCTTTGCTCTGGGCAATTTCATGAAGTTATTTTCTTATGTGATTGACTAATGTCTTGTTTTGCTTGTTTTTTTGCTATGTGTTTTGTAATGTTTGTTTTCTATCTGTCATGATTTTGCCCTCCTCCCAAATGATAAACTCTGTGTTCTACAAATAGTATCAGCTACAAAAAATTAACCAAGCTAACTTTTATTAGCTTGTTTTCTTCAACTACAAACAAGAGATGAGATGCACCCCTGACCCCCATGACCATCAAGTCAGGTCATTTGACTGGAGAAACCGGCATCTATGGAAAGATATGTTGTCAAAGCATTGCTTAAAAACTAAGTGAGGAAATGTCTCTCACCTACTACGACAGAAGAATCAGTTGTACTGTTGTTTAACATCTAAGCTAACATTCAGTAATTAATTTTCTTAAAGCTTTGTTAAGGTGAATTTTCCAGACATCTGACATTTAAAAGTATTTTATAAGCTTTAATAAGGTCTTCTTTTTTTTCCCTCCTGTACTTTACATGTTTACCAAAGCTCCTTCTAAAGAAAAAATAATGAACTTTTCTGTGTGGAAGTTAAAAAAAAATTGACATCTGGATTGGGGAGGCCTAAGAGGAGGGAAGGAAGAAAACAGATACAATATCCCAACTCCTAAAAACATCTAAACTGAGATACAAAGTAGCACCAGGAAATCAGTACCAGGTTTTGATAAAAAATGCTAATATAATGAAGCAAATGCTGAGCCAGATGTTACATATGAATGAGCCTCTTCTAAGAAGCACTGGGCACATTTATAATATCCAAGGGGCCCAATCAGAAAGTTACCTTCCTAAAGTTCCAGACTGAAACTCATGGTAACTGACTTATTCTCAGGGTTTGGCTTAAGAAAATTTTAGTTTTGAAAAAACTACCATATTACTGTTTCGTGTCTGTCACAAGTGATGAAATTTCTTCTAACAAATGCTTTTCACTTGGAAAGCCAAGTTTGTCATTTTCCTATTGTTACCTTTTGCTCATGTACAAAAACTCGTGTTGTTTTAAAGGCCACAACAAGACTTTATTTATTTCGATATGCTTTTGACTCAAAAACGTAGTTATAACAGTTAGAAATGTGAATGACATTAGCATTGATCTGCCCAGGCATGCAGACACAGACTAAATCAATTCTAGGATACAGTCATTCAGACTCAAGGAAAATGTCAAAATCCACCTTACATACCTATTAATCAACTTACTTTCTATAGCCAAAACCAGCTCTTGAGAATATCTGACAAAAGTACCATAACTTTGGAGGAGAGAAGCTGACCATTCTTATGGGAACCCCATTGTTGGAACCGAACGTGATAACGTTGAGTAAAATGCTTCATAGAACGTTTGCCAGTCTAACTAGAAAGTAACAAAGCAATTTCAACAACATTGTTAAATCATTAGCAAATTCCTTTAGTGAACTTTGTGACATGAACTATCAGAGCAGCCTCTTAAGAATTCCCTGGCATGCAAAGCACATGTATCCTTGTATGCCTTCAACTAAGCTCATTAAGATCTACAATCGTATGTTTTCAGATATACCATATAAACCCCTAGAGGGCCAAGGCCAAGGCCAGATGTGGTATTTTATCTATATTCTACCCTTGTCTGCCTCTTTGCTAACATTTCACTGAATACAGTACACAGTTTGGCACTCAGTGTCAAATAATTGTTGACCAACAGAGCACACATATCCCTCTACACATCATATATGCTATCACAAAATGCAGACATTTCAAATATTAGAAATGTCTAATTGTCTAAATGTCTAATGTCAACTTTCTATAAAAGAGAACAAGGCAGGGGAAAGTAAAACAAAATTTACCTCCATTCACTTAATTTTTCTGATACCGAATGTGCAAAATCAACTATTTCAAGAAGAATCTACATAGAACACAAACTTTTCTAACCATGGAAATGAAAGAAACTTTCAGTTCATGGAAGTGACAAAGGATAGATGACCAAAGACAACTCATCTCCCTTTTTTCACCAAAGACAACTCATCTCCCTTTTTTCACCACTTCATCAAACACAACACTTACAATTACTTAGAAAGCATTGTGGTAATACGTTGCTATAAAATGTTGCCAGTTAGAAAACACATTTTATCATCTGACAGGCCTTTATTTCCCCAGCCTTCCTCCATCATTAAAAAATACTTCTATAGTCTGATGCATTTTTCCAGAGAGCGATGACTAGGTTAGATCAGCAACTGACTTTATCCACTGACACACAGACTGACTGATGAAAACTTCTAACAGCCTTAAGACTTTAAGCCTTGGTACAAGGGTTTACATCATTCCCTTCACAGAAGAGGAAAGCCATTTAATCCTAGAAACTTGCTAAACTTCCTACAAGACAAACCAGAGATTTTTGTGTATTCCATTAATTCCAAAAAAAACACAGCAAAATAATACTCTTATATATCTGTGTGTTCATATTTCTTCTTTTCCTGTGTATTTGTGCATTAGAAAAGACAAGTGCTTAAGACTGAGCTTCGGGTGGCAACCCCAATTTCACTCCGTACCATGCGTCATGCTTCCTATTAAATGCTACTGCTTGCTTGGGTCCCCAAAAATAATTGCTACCACTTCGTTCTGAAATGACATGCAGGTTTAAAAAAAAAAAAAATGAAGAAAAGAGATAGAGGGAGAGAATGCCAACGGACACTGTGCTTATCCTCCTAAAAGCAAATTCAAAGGTTTCATAGTTTAAATGGAAAATGACTCCAGAGCACATTCACCCACGTGCTTTTTATTAAATTATTGAAAGCTTTTTTATTTCTCTGCATTTTTAAATTCTCAACTCTAATGTATATTTTCTATGTATTTGTACTGAATGAGAAAAAACTCCCAAAAGATTGCATACCAAGGAGCAGAGCCTCCTCTTCCCTGAAATTGATGTATGTTTGTGAGGAAATCCAGCATGCGATTTTCAAAACCTGCAGGTTCATTGTAAGTTAAACCATGTGGCCTCCACTCAAATCATTCCTTCCTTTCAAAATCACTCATAAGAATTCCCAATTGCCCTCTTCCCTTGAATCTTTCTGCACTAATCTACCCCCCCACCAAGCCCTCTACCTCTACCCCCCCAGCTCTATGCCAGTGGAGCCACCAGGGGTTGGTGGTGCACTAGCCATCTGAGTGACCCCTTCATCACTGAAAAACCACTGCAATGCCCTCTCGAACACTGAGCTGTGTGTGTGTTTTACTCTCTTATTTCAGGAAGTTTTTAAATAAAAAAGGAAACTTTCTTCAATAAGACATACAGAGAATATTTTCAGTGTGCATCAGAATGATCTGGAGGGCTTGATAAAAATACAGTTTCCTGGCTTCCTTCTAGAAATTTTGAATCAGAATACTGATGGGTATGTAGGAATTTGCATTTCAAATTTTAGAACTTCGGGTCACTGATAATGTTTATATCTTTACAAAAGCCAGAAAAATACACTTGAAAGAACATGATTCTTTTCATAAGAAAACGTACATATTTTGAGAGTGTGTATTGTTGAATAGATAAATTAGAAGCAAGAATATTCAGCCTCAAGAAGTTAAAATCTTAAGCACTATACTATGTGCCATCGGTAAATCAAAAAAGAGAGGGTAAGGAAATTTAGTAAAAGAGGCAGCTTTTGTTTCACCACCGGATTTTTTAGATTTTGCCACAGCAACCTGGGTAAAGTCTGAGAGTCATACATCATTGTTGAAGATGACCTATGGCCTTAATTCTCAGACAAAAGAATTAAAATACGATTTAAGTAAAGAATTTGCTGTACATTTTTAAATCTTTTGTTGGACCATTTTCATTTAGCTTAGGCCTCATTCACCTCAGGATTTGCACGGAATCCTGCTGGAGGACGTCCTCAGAGTTGTTATGTGACAATCTAAAAGCCCATTTAGGATTAGCCCGTTTAAGCAGGTGAGCGGGGAGTTTCACCTTGATTAGGAAGCCGCAGCCTTGCCCGGAAGTGGGGACTGCGCACTGCATGGCCAGAAGGGCTTTATCAATCCTGAGGGGAGCCTGTTGGGCGAGGATGAGCTCACACTCAGCGCAGGGATTAACTGCGGCTCAAACAACAACCCTCCAGTGCCTGCTGCCCCGCCCGCTGGTCCTGGAGGCCAAGGAGCCGGGGCACCAGAAGTGTAAACAGCAGCGACTCTTTATTGTGTTAATTAGCACTTTCCCGGGCAGCTTGCTTTTGAGCAGTAAGACCTTCACTCCAAAATAATGGTGAAGATGTGCACACGTTCAGAAGAGTCCAAGCAGAAATCAGGATGACTTCTAATCTGCAAAACCTGCCAGGATGTGTTATTTCTTAAATGCCAGAATGATTTGATTTGTTCATCCAGAGACTGCCCTGTTTTCCTTAGTAGAAAGAGAGAAGGAATACTTATGGTACATTTCTTGGTAGTTTTATAGAGAGTGTTATTTCTTTTAGCCAAAGACAGTGTTTTCCATCTGCCATCCCTTCAGTGATTTAAAATGTCCCTGTGTCTCATGACCACACCCAAAGAGTCTTTCCATGTCCTTGGAATTCTTGACAGCATTAAGGGAGTGGTTCAAAGAAATGTGTTTACTCTCAGGAAACTGGAGAACAAGGGATTTCCCTTCAAGGGCACTGAGATGTGGTTTCTGAAAGGATATGCTATGCCTCTGAGAAATTAATCACATTCACTTACATTTCTGTAGATTATACAAAACTCAAGGGGAAAAAAAAAGGTATACATGAAAGAGCACAGACAGGGGCACCTGGGTGGCTCAGGTGGTTGAGCATCTGCCTTTGGCTCAGGTCATGATGCCAGGGTCCTGGGATTGAGCCCTGCAGCAGGCTCCCTGTTCAGTGGGGAACCTGTTTCTCCCTCTCCCTCTGCCCCTCCCTCCCCCTGCTTATGTGTGCACACATGTGCTCATGCTCTCTCTCTTAAATAAATAAAATTGGAAGGAAGGAAGGAAAGGAGGGAGGGAGGGAGGGAGGGAGGAAGGAAAGAAGGAAGGAAGGAAAAGGAAAAGGAAAAGGAAAAGGAGGAGAACAGACAAATTCAAGGAGCAGGGAGAGCAAAGACTGAAAAGGTGTAATGAGCACAGCAAATGGCCTGTTGGCTAATGTGATAAGACTCTACTCCACAGTGTGGTACAGGGGTCAGCATCATGAACATCACTTGTGAGCTTGTGAGAGCTGTAGTATCTTAGGCCTTTCCTGAGACCTATTTCATCAGACTCTGTATTTTAACTAGATCTCCAAGTGGTTCATCTGCACATTAAGGTTTGAGGTGCACTGTTCAAGAAAACTACAAGAGCTCATGACAAGTAGAGCTTCTGAGCCTTGAGCTTCAGAAGACATTCCAGATTTTATTTGTAGATGAAAGATGGTAAAAGAAGAGTTTGAGTAGGGGAGTTACTTTAGGAAGAGTAACATACTATTGTGTATTAGAATTTGGAAATATACACAGACATATCTGTCTATACTTATATCTGTATTTGTAGAGATATAGGATATATAACA
>RCUC01122059.1:0-38072 GCA_003697995.1 Taxidea taxus jeffersonii | reverse complement strand
CAGAAAAACCCTCTAGGGACTGGATAACCCTCCAGTTACTTTTCAACTAGTTGGGGGCATGGAAGAGGATATATCTGAGGACCAGACAGGATATAATGATTCTGAGATGATTCCATGACAGGAGATATGCTATTCAAGATTAAGGAGTGTATCCATCCATCTCTCTTCACCAGTGCCTCGGTCTCTTAGTGTCAGTCCTAGAGAGGAGAAGAGTGATGGGTCAGTTTTGAATTCTGCTGAGTTTAAACCTGAGATGTCTAAGGAAAATCACGATTATGAAAGCAACTGAATTTACATTAATTTTACTAGATTGTGCTTTCTGCATTTTGCTGAATGGAGCTTAAAATAGAAACCTATTCCTCTTCATCCCTACTTGCATATTCCTTATAATATTGCCAATAAAATCATCCTATAAGCAAAACACCTTAATTCAGGATTCATTCAAGATTAAAAACTGAAAAAATATGTCTTTAGAATAGGGCTAAAAATACCAATGTAATAATTTAGTGACTAGGGTAACAACAAGATGAAGAGAAAATAAAAAACCACCGTGAGATTTAGAGGTACTGAGATATGTAGCTTACTTTGAAATGCTTCAATAAATAAGATGGGTGGATGGATAGCAGGATGGATAAATGGATGGGCATGTGGTGCAACAAGTATGGGAAAATATTAATAATAGATTCTAAGTGGTGGTATATAGGCATTAACTATAGAGTTACTAAACTTTTCTGCATATTCATTATAAGTATTCATTATAACATGTCAGGAGAACAATAAGGATCAAGCCATTGTTTTTGCTAACTAGTATTTATCTTTTTTGTTTATGTGTTTCAAGTTTTTATTTAAATTCTAGTTAGTTAGCATGTAGTACAACATTGGTTTCAGGAGTAGAATGTAGTGATTTATCACTTGCATACAATACTCAGTGCTCAACATGACAAGTGCCCTCCTTAATACTCATCACCCATTTAGCCCATTCCCTACCCACCTCCCTCCATCAATCCTTCATTTGTTCTCTATCTTTAAGAGTCTCCTATGGTTTGTTGCCCTCTTTCCCCTCCCCTCCCATGTGTCCATCTGTTTTGTTTCTTGGATTCCAAATATGAATGAAATCATATAGTATTTGTCTTTATCTGATTTATCTCACTTAGCATTGTATGTTCTAGCTCCACCCATGTCATTGCAAGTGGCAAGACTTCATTCTTTTTGATGGCTGAGTAATATTCCATTTTATGTGTATGTGTACACACACACACACACACCCACACACACACACCACATCTTTATTCATTCATTAGTTGATGGATATCTGGGCTCTTGAGGTTTGGCTCTTGTGGATAATGCTGCTATAAACATTGGAGTGTATGTACCCCTTTGAATTTGTATTTTTCTATGCTTTGGGTAAATACCTAGTAGTGCAGTTGCTGGATTAGTTCTGGGTAGTTCCATTTTTAACTTAACTGGGTAATTCTATTTTTCACTTTTGAGGAACCTTCACACTGTTCTCCAAAGTAGCTGCACCAGCTTGCATTCCCATCAGCAGTGTAAGAGGGTTTCCATTTCTCCACATCCTTGTGAACACTTGTTTTTGCTTATGTTGTTAATTTTAACCATTCTGACAGGTATGAGGTGGTATCTCATCATGGTTTTGATTTGTATTCCCCTGATGATGAGTGATGTTGAACCTCTTTTCATGTGTCTGTTAGCCGTCTGCATGTCTTCTATGGAAAAGTCTTCTGCCCATTTCTTAACTGGATTTTTTTTTTGAGTGTTGAGTTTGATAAGTTTTTCATAGATTTTAGATACTAGCCCTTTACCAGATATCTTGATTGCAAATACCTTCTCACATTTAGTAGGTTGCCTTTGGCTTTGTTGATTGTCTCTTTGCTGTGCAGATGCTTTTTATCTTGACAAAGTCCCAATAATTCTCCTTTGCTTTTGTTTCTCTTGCCTCTGGAGATGTGTTTAGTAAGAAGTTGCTGCGGCCAATGCCAAAGAGGTTGCTGCCTGTGTTCTCCTAGAGGATATTGATGGTTTCCTGTCTCACATTTAGGTCTTTCATGCATTTTGAATTTATTTTTGTGTATGGTGTCAGAAAGTGGTCCAGTTTCATTCTTCTGTATGTTGCTGTCCAGTTTTCCCAATACCATTTATTGAACAGACTGTCTTTTTTTCTTTGGATATTCTTCCCTGCATTGTCGGAGATTACTGACCATGTAAGTTGTAGGTCCATTTTTGGGTTTTCTATTCTGTTCCACATTTGCAAATCAATCATCATGATACACCCTAGTAATAAAAGAAAGGATAAGAACCGGCCCCCAACAGATGCAGAAAAAGCATTTGACAAAGTCTAGCAACCATTCCGATAAAAACTGTCAACAGAGTAGAGATAGAGGGAACATACCTCAACGTCATAAAGGCCATATATGAAAAGCCCCACAGCTAATATCATCCTCAATGGGGATAAACTGTGAGCTTTTCCTCTATTGTCAGAAACATGACAGGGATGTCCACTCCCACCATTGTTATTTGACATAGTACTGGAAGTCCTAGCCTCAGCAGTCAGACAACAAAAAGTAATATAAGGCAACCAGATCATCAATAAAGATGTCAAACTTTCACTATTTTTAGATGACGTATTATGCCATGTAGAAAACCCAAAAGACTCCACCAAAATATTGCTAGAATTGATACAGAAATTCAGCAAAGTTGCAGCATACAGGAATCTGTTGCATTTCTATATACCAATGATGAAGCAGCAGTAAGAGAAATCAAGGAATCAATCCCGTTTACAATTAAACAAAAAATATAAGCTATGTAGGAATAAACCTAACCAAAGGGGTAAAAGGTCTGTACTCTGAAAACTATTCAACACTTATGAAGGAAACTGAAGAGCCCACGAAGAAATTGGAAAAACATTCCGTGCTCATGGATTTGAAGAATGAATATTGTTAAAAAGCAGTCTACACCTTTAATGCAATCCCTGTCAAAATACCACCAGCATTTTCCACAGAGCTAGAACAACCAATCCTAAAACTTGTATGGAACCAGGAAAGATCCCTGATAGCAAAAGCAATCTTGAGAAAGAAGAGCGAAGCTGGAGGCATCACGATTCTGGACTTCAAGCTCTCTTACAAAATTGTAGTCATGAAGTCAGTAAGGTACTGGCACAAAAACAGACACATAGATCAATGGAACAGAGTAGAGAACCCAACTAGTACTTGAATTTGGTTTATTATGTAGTAGTACAAACTTTAGGCAGTTTTAACTCTTTCATGTATGTTTACATGGAGATTTTATGTATATGTATACATGTGCATATATGTACGTATGTATGAATATAAATGTAAGAAGGGGCAGAGCATACTCTGCCTCCCTCCAGAGCAATTCCAGCTGCTGCCCTGAACTCTTCAGGGCCCTTATTAGGAGTAGCTCACATTATCCCTACTTGCCCTTGCATCTCATATTTCACAGCTCCTCCTGGAATTTTCTAATAATTGTACAGTAGTGTGTTGTGGTTCATCATCTTGTCTTGACACTTTTTTGAGGGGGGGAGGTGTAAATAAAAATACTTCTCACTACTGTTGAGGCCTTTGAAACATAAATTAGAATTCCTTGTCCTAATTTGCCGTTGACAAGTCTTACAGGCAGAGGTAAAACAAAATTCTTAAACCAGCAAACTTGCTTCCACAAGTACAAAGGAATTTCAGTCGTAGCCTCAGGAGAAAATGGATGAGACTGTCAGTCACATAAAAGCATTTAAGGGGAGAAAGAACCTGATGCTTCATCAAATGGGAGAATTCAAATGTTTCAGCATGTCACTGACCCCAGTACCTAATCTTACATTCTTTGAATCCCTACAGATAAAGAAGATGGTTAGGTCCCTCCATTAAGATCTACTAGAAAGTGCTCATCTCTCACATATTAATTATATGGAGCATTATCTTACATGAAAATACAAAGTCTTAACTTTTAGCATGTAGCCCCTTTGAGTATTTGGGATATTTCTCTTAAAATTGAGATACGATTTACCTGTGATAAAATGCATAGGTAACTGTTCAGTTTGATGGGTTTTGACGGTATAACTGTCATCCAAAAATATTTACAATATTCTTTAGTTAAATCAAGACTATCAAATATTTTCAGGTAGCTCGCTGCTAATCAGGCCTGGTATGAAACCAGTAGTGGGTGGTGCTGTAAGTACCGATCTGAATAGTTCATGACCATACTTGAAATAGTGTATGATAATGAGCTTTTTTCAAGTTCAGTTTGATACATTTCCTGGGGAGGAAGAAATCTAACTAGTTAACTTATAATGTTTAGTTTTTATAGGCTTACAGAATCTTAATGACCAAACCCGGGAGTCTTGACTGATGTAATTCATTTCACAGAAATTAAATTTTATTATGGCTGCAGAAAAAATGAACTCCAAAGAAAATAGCAAATTTGTGTTTGGTGATTTTCAGAGCTACCATGTACAGGGGTACTGTGTCCCTCAGAAAGAAGCTGACAGCTCTCATGGCCTCTAGTATCCATGCAATGGAACCCCATCCTCCCAGCACTGCTGAGTGTGCCTGCCCCCTAAGGATTTACCCCCAAATCTGTTATAGGGCCAGACACATTGCTGGTGTATTCTGTGTGCAGGGCTGGATCCTATACCCTTGCCCAAAAGCTCTTTACTCTAATAGGCACATAAATATGTATCTACCTTGTGGCAAGTATTGGAGAGGCACACTCCCTCCCTTATATCCTTTTATCTTCTTTATCATACTATGTCCATTTTAAGGATGAGACATCTGAGACTCAAAAAAATTAAGAAGCTTCTCATGGTCACCCAGCTGCTAAGTGGTGAAGCTCTTACATAGTGTTTGTTAATACTATTGTCTAGTAAATCAAAATAAAATTAATTCAGAAGAAAAAGCCCACAACAATATTAAAACAGTTTCCTTGGGTATGTTTAAGATACATAGTTAATAAACATTTAGCACCATAAAGATTAGTTATCGGCAATTCTAATGCTTTCCAATCTGTGCTCCTGCTTAGGGAAGAGAAGAAGGGGACCCATGAATTCAGTTGAAATTGCTGTATTTTAATCTGTTCAGTTTGTTTATGCTCTTTGTCTTAGTCCTTTCAGGCTGCTATAATAAAATACCACGAACTAGGTGGTTTTATAACCAAAAAACCCCAACATTTATTTCTCACTGTTTTGGGGTTTGGAGGTCCAAGATCATGGTCCCAGTAGTTTCAGTTCCTGGTGAGGGTCTACTTTCTCATAGGTAGCTATCTTTTTGCTGTAACCTTACATGGTAGAAGGAGCAAGCTAGCTCTGGAGTCTTTATAAAGGCACATCCCATTCTTGAGAGCTCCACCCTCCTGACCTAAGCAACTCTCAGAAACCCCACTGCTAATACCATTGCTTAGGGCATTAGGTTTCAACATAACCAATTTTGGGGGATTTAAATATTCAGTCCTTAGTATTCATGATTACTATTTTATTTGAACATGAGTTTCCATGGAAAAGAAGTTTAAGGACCACTGATCTGGTCCAACTCTCCCATCATATAGGTAAGGAAATGGAAAGCTACAGAATGGCTTATATAAGGTTATACCAAAGCAATAGGAAAGCCTAGATTAGTTCCACTCAGTTCAGCAAGCACATACGGAGATTTTGTTATTTATGTGGCCCTGAGCTAGAAGCACAAGTTAACATACATATCCTTGGTCCTCTGGCAGCTCGCATGCAGTCTATGGGAGAATTCATGTTTCCTGACAAGACAATTAATGTTTTGTCCTATCATCTTACTTCTTGTTTAATCCTACCAGATCATACACTCTCTATGGCCAGTCCTTAAATGACAATCATACTACACTTTATGTCACACTAGTATGAATAGCTTTGCTTGAGACTCACTTATTCTGCTTCCCTGCTCTTATGAAGGCAGTCACAGAGAACTGTGTGCTTTGGAAAGGGGGATGAAGTAGAGGGGGAGAATGAAATTGAAAGATGAAGAAATAAGTGTGAAGGTGCCACAGGTGGATGGTAGGCTTGAGAATGCAGGAGACAAACTGCCTGTATTACTGTTTTACTCACACCCTTTCTAGGCTCTAGAATCGTGTGAATGATACTACAGGGTCTTGGGAAGCCAGATTGTCCAAGTAAAGCATAAACACTGACTTTGGCAAGAATAGCCCTTAACAATGTAATAATAATCTTAATAATCCTCAACTCATCATTTTTCTCATCTCTAAATAGGAATAACAACAGTTGACCTCATATGGTTTAACTGAGGTGGTGTACGCAAAGTCCTGACAGTCTCAGTTAAGTGTGCCTCGTAGCAGTTCTGCCTATGGAGTGGTACCCAGAGTTGGCTAAGAGAACTGGCTATACTTTGAGGATGAGCCACAGTGACCTTGCCTGGTCATTTGGCCAGTACTTTGGTTTCCTTTGTTTATCATCAAGTCAGGGTTCTGGGAAGATACCTGGAGATATTTTCTCTACAGGGCATCTTGAGTTACTCTGTGTTTTCACTTATTTTGAGAAGTGGCTAATTCCTGGAGAGATAACTCAGATGCAGATTATAAACTTGCATGAAAGACCTGCTCATGTGGGGAAATACCATGGCTTCCTGGCAGTGAACTTGGTTATACCAACCAAGAAAAGAAAGGCCCTTGAGCAGGATTGGAGCACGATTGCTTCCCTTGATATTATCACTCCATGAGCTGATGCTAGACCTCTGCACAGGTGGAGGTTCATGTTTGAGGACCATTGAACATTACCCATTTCCCTAATGCATCATAATTAAACACCTGTGCTAAATAACTTCTTACTGATCCACTGTGGAAATTTGCTGGGTGCTCAACAATCCTTGACATTTCTATCTCTTACTTGGGAGGGTGGTCTCAAGGTTATGCTTTGGTTCTTTAAAAAAAAAAAAAAAAGGCAGCTCCCTTCCACTCCATGGGAAACTCTTACTGAGGTATGAATTTCAGGCTTTTTCCAGGACACTTGGGAAAGAAAAAAATTTGTGGTTTTGGGAACCATTCCTGCTTTCTCAAAAGTCTCAGTAAGTAAAATGCATTGGCCAACAGTAAGTAAGTAAGTAAGTAAGGTGATATGAGAGGTCTGTAGTTTAATTTCTTTTCTTTTCTTTCTTTCTTTCTTTTTTTTTAAAGACATCACTGATGCACTGAAGAGAATGTCTGGGAATACAGTGCCTTTTTAAGGGAAGTTGTGCTAGTATGAGTAATATGCATAAACCGGCTGAACCAGTGTTGCTGTGTGTCTTAAGGCTCAGCAAAAATTGTCTCTCTTATGTTGTCATGTTCACATTTGCAGTACAGATCAATGCCACATTGCATTCTTTCTGTATCCTTGAACAGAAGATAACAAACATGTTTTTCCCTATACTAAAATTGTGCTTTGAGTGAAGTCTATCTTCAACTTATATTATTTCCTTTTCTCAATAGTTACTTCACATTTTGAAATTGTGTTTCTTTGCTGTTTAAGTTTTCCCTTCTGCCAAAACAAGAGATAGTAATACCTAATGGATACTATCTATTCATAATCATCATCTATCTTAACTATATTATTCATGTAAATTGAGTAAGGTACATTTTTAACCCCCCATGTTATAGATGAGGTTATTAATACTGAGAGGGGTTAAGACATGTTTATCACATCCTGTGATACTTAAGTGTTACAGTTGGGAATTGAACCCAGAGTCTGTGGGAGACCCAAGTCTGTGAACCTTCCACTTAAGAGGATCTGAATCCATGATTTGTGATTGGTGATTTTTTTTATAATAATCAATCCTTAGACAATGTGTTTTCTTAACTAGGTATTTTAATTTTAAGCTTTTAGTTTCTAATACCAGATTAAAAATGCATATTAAGGGAAATCATAGACCTTATCAAGAAGATGGGGAGAAATTGGCAAGTCCATTCAGATATGTGATATATCAAGTCAGTCCTCCAGATTTTCTTGGTTTTGTCACTTTAAGTGATTAACTGGGGGCTAGATTTGTTCCCTCAATTCAAGATGTCCCCCTTTGTCTTTTTGCTCATTTTCACAGAAGAAACCATGGCCCTGTGTTGACTCCTCATCTATAGAATGATCAAGAACCCCTGAGAAAAATACTATTACTATGGGTTTGGTAAACAAGTGCTACAATTTTGTATTTCCAGAATCAAATGTATCCTCAGTTATTCTCATTGATTCTTTCCTGTGCCCCAAGTCTTCTGTTCCTAACATTAGCTGTTCCACATTTTTATCATGTTCCTTGGGATATAACTGCCTCTCAGATGATAACTTCACCTTTAATTCATAGACAGAATCAAAGTTCTTAGGTGAGAATTCTGTATGCACTTTGGCATTCAAATGAATTTTAAAACCACATCTATTGATTTTTCTCCTTTTTTTGATTTTTAGAAAAAACATGTCTATGCTTTTATTTAAAGACAATAATTTCACCTCCATTCTGGGTCCTCTTGACTTCTCTACCCTGCTGTATCATTTTTTCTTTCTCTCTTCTGCAACTTTTATATTTTCATGTCTGCTGGTTCCTTCCTCTTACTTATAAATATTCTCTAGTTTCTCTGATCTTAAACAAAAGAATGTTTGAAAAATAACTAGATTTTTCTTGGTCTCATATCTCCACTACCTATTGTTTTGTCTCCTTATTTTCCTTTCAAGTTTGTTGATGTTTTGTCCTAGCTTTTTTTGTCACTTCCCCATGCCCACTGGTTTTTCAGTCCCCCAAAGCTGGCTACTATGTTCTCTACTCCATAAAGGCCCATGATGTCTTATCCACCCAGTCCCACAGACAGTGTTCATTCCTGATTTCACTAGACATGTCTGTGTAATTGTAAATTTTTTTCATGACATTTCTTCTTTCTTTCCTCTTAAATCTTGGAGTTTATACAGTCAGCTTCATGGACTTCTCTTCCTCCACTCAATCCTTAAATATGGGGTGGGTTCTTTTCTCAGTTGTCTTCTCCCACTTTATACTCTGCCCGCAACTGACCTTATCCTAGGCCATTGACTTCAACTACCTATACTTTGATGTTGTGAAATTTTATCTCTCTCTCTCTTTGATCTTTATCCTGAATTCTGGAACAACAGAAGAAACTGATTGTTGATATTATCATTTGGTTGTACCATGGGATCCTCATATTTATCCTGGATTCATTCATCATCTCCCCTTACACAACTCACTCTCCTCATTAAGGACATTGCCAGTCATCCAGATTCTGAAGCCAGAAATTGAGAAGTTTCCCTATAGTGTTCCAACTACCCTTCATCCTTGCCATGTGCAATTTTTATCAATTCTTCCCCTCAAATATTTTTTTAATTCATCTTTACATTTTTATCTTATTAGCAGTAATTTATTTCAGGCTTCCATCATTGTTGCCTAGTCCACTTCAATGATCTCTTGAGTGTTGTAATTATTACTATTAGAAATAAGGAAATCAGTTAAAAGATTTTGAGGTAGTTTAGGTTCCAAATGAGGGCTGTTTAATAGCATCATGATTTTGGAAATGGAGGCTGAGGGAAGCAATGGCAGAGTGACTAGTTTGAAGAAAACAAAGAAGGTTTGAAATAATAGTAAAAAATTTAAAAGATTACATCAGCACCCCCAAAATGAAATACTTAGGTACAAATATAACAACATATTTACAACATTTATATAAGGAAAACTTGAAAACTCTGATGAAAGATACCAAAGAGGAATTAAATGAATGGAGAGATTCCAAATTTTTAAGTAGGAAAACTAAATATTGTCAAGATGTCAGTTCCTACCAACTTGATGTAGACATTCAAAACTCCTAAACTCCTATAAGATAACATTGGAGAAAATCTAGATGACCTTGGGTTTGATAATGAATTTTTAGATACCACATAAAAAGAATGATTGATGAAAGAAACAGTTGATAAGCTGGAGTTTATTAAAGTTAAAAACTTATGCTCTGTGAAAGAAAACATGAAGAGAATTAGAAGATAAGCCACAGACTGGAGAAAATATTTGCAAAATGTACATCTGATAAAGGACTGTAATCCTAGGTCTTAAAACAAACGTAGTGATCCGAAGGGGCACGTGCACCCGAATGTTTATAGCAGCAATGTCCACAATAGCAAGTTATGGAAAGAAGCTAGATGTCCATCAACAGATGAATGGATAAAGAAGATGTGGTATATATACACACACACACACACACACACACACACACACACACACACACAATGGAATACTATGCAGCCATCAAAAGAAATGAAATCTTGCCATTTGCGATGACATGGATGGAACTAGAGGGTATTATGCTTAGCGAAATAAGTCAATCGGAGAAAGACAGCTATCATATGATCTCCCTGATATGAGGAAGTGGAGATGCAACAGGGGTGGGGGTTAAGGGGGTAGGAAAAGAATAAATGAAACAAGATGGGATCGGGAGGGAGACAAACCAAAAGAGACTCTTAATGTCATAAAACAAACTGAGGGGGGTGGGGGGGTGTTGGGAGAGGGTGGTGGGGTTACATTATAAAAAACTCTATAGTAAGAAGACAAACAATTTAATTTGACTAAAGAAGTTAATACATACCTCACCAAAGAAGATATACAAATGGCAATATATACAAATGCTCCATATTATATGTAATCAGGGAAATACAAATTATAAGAACAATGAGATAACACTGAACACGTGTTCAAATGGTCAAAAACTGGAGCATCGATAGACCAAATGCTGATGAAGATGTGGAGCAAGAGGAACTCCCATTCATTGCTGGTGGGAACACAAAATGGTACAACCACTTTGGAAGACAGTTTGGCCATTTCTTACAAAACAAAATGTATTCTTTTTTTGTGACATTTTTCTTCATGGTGAATGGATAAACTGTGGCACACTCAGACCATGGAATATTATTCAATGCTGAAAAGAAATGAGCTGTCAAGCCATAAAAAGACATGGAAGAAACTTAAATGCATATTACTAAGTGAAAGAATCGAATCTTAAAAGGGTTCATCATCAAACTGTATGGTTCCAACTACATGACATTCTAAAAATGTCAAAAATATGGAGACAATAAAAAGATGAGTGGTTATGAGGTTGGAAGGGAGAACATGGGGGAAGAGATGAATAGGTAAATTACAAAGAATTTGTAGGACAGTAAAAATACTCTGTATGATATTATTATAATGGATATATGTTATTATACATTTGTCCAAACCCATAGAATATACAACACCAAGAGTGAACCCTTTTGTAAACTATGGACTTTGGATGATTGTGATGTGTCAATGTAGGTTCATCAGTCCTTCTAATGAGGGATGTTGGTAACAGAAGTGGCTAAGCATGTTTGGGGGCAGGGAGTAGAGGGGAAATAAATATACTTTCTACTCAATTTTGCTGTGAACCCAAAACTGCTCTAAAAATGTGAAATCTTAATAATAGTAATAACAATAAAACAACTAAGGAGAGCTGACCAGGGAAATGTGCTGGCATTTCCCATTTCTTAGGTGGGCTGAAATCCACTTGAAAAATGTTGACTTTCTTGGCCCCATTCTGTACCCTACTTTGATGCCCTAGCAGCCCCTATATAGGGGAAGAGAAAGGTATTGGGCTTCGTAGTAGGTTGAGACTTTTGTTGATGTTGGGGTGGTCTGAATCTCTAGGTTGAGCAGGTATAGTGCAGCAGGCAAAATAATGCCTCTCTAGAATAAACAGGTCCTAATCCGTGGAACACGTGAATGTTATATTACATGGCTACGGAGACTTTACAGGTGAAGGTAAGTAAAGACCTTGAGATGTGAGATCATTCTGGATCATTATGGTGAAACCTAAATGTGATTAAGAGTGTGTTATTAAAGGGAGACTAAGGGAGATTTGACAAAAAGTATAAGGTGAGCAAGGTGGAGCAAGAGGAACTCCACAGTGATCACATGATGAAGAGGTTGTGGCAATATGCTTTGAGGATAGAGGAAAGGATCCATGAATCAAGGAGTGTCAGCAGCCACCAGAAGTTGAAGAAGCAAGGAAATAGATTTTACCCTCAGAGCCTCCAGAAAGAAATTGTTCTGTTGACACCTTGATTTTAGTGCAGAGAAACTCATTTTAGACCTCTGATCTCCAGAGCTATACTTACAAGAGAATATATTTGTTGTTTTAAGTCACCAAGTTTGTGGTAATTTGTTATTATAGCAACAAGAAATGTAATTCGAGATTTGGGATTTGGGCAGAAACGTGAGCAGAGGGGAAAGAGACAAGATAATAAGGAAATGGCTGTAATAGGGTAATTGAAGTGATAGTCCAGTGTTCAGCTTATTAGAGTAGAAGTGGAGATATACAGGGACCAATAGGAAGAAAGTAAAAGACTCAGGGAATTGGAAAGTCCAGGACAGACCAGAAAATTTCTACTTCATTTGAAGTAGTTGAGTAAATTACTTGTATAAGTTCACCTGAGCTTAAAAACATTCCAGTACTACAACTATTAATAATATAAATATCATTAATAATAGGCGTGTAAATCTGTAGAAAAACCTTTGTTAGCTCATATGACCAACAAATATTGGGTTGAAAAGTAAATGGATATAAACATAGGAGATTGTACTTCCCTGGGCATTGTAGATTTTTTTCAATAGGCATGACTGTCATTAAATATCCCTTAATTTTCAATTATGGGTTGATAAAATTGTTAACAAAGTATTAAAAGCACATGATTGAGCAAAATTTTAGGAAAATAGTAGCTCAATCTGTATCAGGATAGAAATGAAAAGAAAGAGCTAAAAACCTGGAAAATTTGCTCTTTGATTAAAAACAAAATAATGAGACTGTGATATATATGTTTGCATTTGAAGAAATACTGTAAGAAATCCACACAAATGCATATACACATAAATAATTATGTGACTGGTAGTTAAGTTTGGGAACTTAAACATATCAAAGTCTGCTGCAAAATAATAGCAAGTACCATGCATATTTTTATTTGGATACCCACAGAACAATAAACTAATATTATTTGGAAACTATTCAGAAAGATATAGTCCTTCTAGGTATTCATTATCTCATCAGAAAATCCCTGTCCATACTAAGACATACACTTGGCCGTAAGGTATAATAGTTAATAGTGTTAATAGTGCTCATATCAGATTCATATTGATGGATTATATATGTTACATTCCCTTGGTACTTAGGTTACCTACAAATTCTTGTTTTCCTTTATCACAACTGGATGACTTATAGAGAAAGTGAATGCTGCTTTTATCTGCATCTCCTCTCTTCTTCTCTGGGTTGTCCTGTCCTTCTATTGCTGTGAACTTCATGTAGTCTGACTATAAACCCATCCAAAGGAAAACTTAAACAGCTTCATTGTCAGTTGGACTGTATGCCTTTGTTCTGTAAGCAATAAAATTATATGTCCCTGGCTAAACGTAAATAGATGAGGTTTATTATTATCTTTCTAGAGATAAACTAGGATAGTTGATTTTTCCACATTGAATCATTTAATGGATTTTTTTCCACGTGATGGTTTTTATACGCTAATGAAACATGTAAAGTGTGACTTTAAATAGCATAAGGACCTAAGTAGCACTAATATAGTAAGAGTGGAAAATTCTCTTCTGAGTTCTAATCCTTATGGTGCATTTAAAAGTCAGTATAACCGGGGCGCCTGGGTGGCTCAGTGGGTTAAAGCCGCTGCCTTCGGCTCGGGTCGTGATCCCAGCGTCCTGGGATCAAGCCCTGCATCAGGCTCTCTGCTCTGCGGACAGCCTGCTTCCTCCTCTCTCTCTCTCTGCCTCTCTGCCTACTTGTGATCTCTATCTGTCGGATAAATAAATAAAATCTTAAAAAAAAAAAAAGTCAGTATAACCAAGCTGTCCTGGGCAAAAGCTCATTTCAATCATTTCAGCCATCATAGAAATGATATAATAATGACTGGCTGTAGCAAAAGTGTATTAAGGCATGGATCAACATATTATATCCATGGGCCAAATCTGGCCAGTTGCCTTTTTTTTTAAATGAAGTTTTATTGGAACATAGCTATACCCATTTATTTATATATTGTCTGTGTCTTCTTTAGCTCTGAAGGACAGAGTTCAGTAGTTGTGCCAGAGACCTAATGGCTGGCAAAGCCTAAAATATTTACTAACAGGCTTTCTGAGAAGAAGCTTGCCAACTTCTGTATTAGATAGTTAAATATGCATGTAATTTTTGTATAGTGCTTTATTTTGCCACTTATCTTGAATGTTTTGAGATCATTTTGATTTTAGATTTCCTCTTTTCTTTATGAACTACCTAAATGTCCTAGGAATTTTGGTTTCAGTACTTCATTTGTACCTCCTGGACAAAATATGTCTTCTGACCTCTTTTCAGAAACATGGTGCCTTAGTTGCCTTTATAGCATATACCTTTCATTTTAGAAAGTACATGCATAGGGGTACCCGGGTGGCTCAGTCAGTTGAGTGTCTGACTCTTGATGTCAGTTAAGGTCATGATCTCAGGGTTGTGGGATTGAGCTCTGTGTCAAGTCCACGCTCAGCACAGAGTCTTCTCGTCTCTCTCCTTCTGCTCCTCTTCCTGCTCTCTCTTTCTCTCTCAAATAAATAAATAAAATCTTTTTTTTTAAAAGACTTTATTTATTTATTTGACAGAGATCACAAGTAGGCAGAGAGGCAGACAGAGAGAGAGGAGGAAGCAGGCTCCCCGCTGAGCAGAGAGCCCGATGTGGGGCTCGATCCCAGGACCCTGGGATCATGACCTGAGCTGAAGGCAGAGGCTTTAACCCACTGAGCCACCCAGGCGCCCCTCAAATAAATAAATAAAATCTTAAAAAAAAAAGAAAGTACACGAATATTGAATTTCCTCATTTATTGGTATTGTAATGACTTTTATCTTATGTTTGGTTTTAAATTCAAACTCAAATACTTTGAGTTTTAAATCCATAAATAACACAGCCCATTCTATGGAGTTTTTTTTAACAGCGATAACCTCTGTGAAGCTACTTTTATGAACTGACTCTGGACTTCTCATTTAATTGCAATGTTAGCATCAGGTGATCTGTCCTCACTGCTCTCTTGCAATCTATTCAATAAACTTCTATCTCCTTTAAAAAAGCAGAATTGCACTGTTAGCTAACTTACCCTATCTGAAAAGTGAGACCGGTAACTGTTTATCTGGAAGGAGAAGAATCCCCGTGGGCTTCAAGGTCTGTGCTAAGCCATGCTCCATGTTTAGTTGGTGGCTGTGTTTCTCAATTGCCTGAGATATTAGAAATGGTCTGTTTGTTCCCCCTACAAGAATCACATGTTTTATGAAATGAGAGCCCTAGTCATAGGCTTTTCATTGTTGGTTTATTGATTGCCATTAACCTGTGGCAGAAAGCATGGACTGCTCTATATGGACCCATTTGTCTTCACATAATACTTTTTTGGTATATCATGAGGAAGATTGGTATAGTGTTGTTCCTGGAAAGAGGAAGCAAAAGGGAGGTTTTGTCCTTTTAAGGAAAGCCATTCTATACTGAGTAAGCTATTCTTTGCACTACTAGAAGAGTTGCCTCTTATTTTTATTTTGTTCTGGAGTCATGAAGAGGCAACCACATTGAATAAGGATTAAATACATGGTTCTTCCAAGGGAACAATGAGCTCTCCCACTCAGGCCACCAGTATTACCATTATTACTTACCAATATTTGGTAAGTAATCTCCTAGCAGGGTGGTTTGAATTCTAGGTCATTTGGACCCTTGTAAGCAGACGAGTTTGTATAGAATCTCTTTGTTTTCTAGAACAGAACTAATGGAAATTTAATTCTAAGAAATAAAATTTTAAAAAATAAGTTAAATGCATTCAGATTCTCAACTTTTTCCATTTTATTGGCTTTAGAGGAGATTTAGCAACACTGCCCATGGGCAGAAGACAAATTTCCTACATATATTTATGAAGGAAAAGGTTTAGTTAGGATTAAAATTGCATGGCTTCCTCTTTAAGTGAGGAGTGAAAATGAAAAACCCATGTGACTTGTGACTCTCCCCAGGAGTACTAGGGGATTTAGTGAGGCTTGTGAAGGATACATGTTAGAAGTGGAGATTTCTATGTCTCTATTTTTATTGATGGGGCTTTTTAGTCATTGAGTCTCTTCTCCCATCCATGCCGCCCTCTAGCCAACTGTCAGAAGCACCAAGCCAAGTTAATGGAACTTCTGCTCTTCCTAAGAGTGGCCCAAAAGAGTTGGATTAGGAATTCTCTGAATCTCTCATTAGGTTCACTTTCTGTCATACTTGGAAATATCTAGTCCATTAAACCAGTTGTCAGGTGACACTACTTCATGCACACAAAATATTCTTTGTGACCTTGCTAGAAAGCTCTTGTGAACTGCCTAATTATTCAATATGTCTGCCTTTCCCAGGGTTCATGTTGCAGTCTGAACAGCCTTCTGCCATCCAGGAAAGACATGCACTCCACCCTACTTGCTTTCACCTATGGTTCCTTAGGAAGATGGTTAAGAGCTCTCCAACCTAGGTTTAAATTTCTGGTCCATTCCTGGCCAAGCAAGTTGTATAACCTCATTTGTAAAATGGAAATTATAACATTAGAAATTATGATGGATATTTTTAAGGGGCTTAGAACAGTATCTGGCCCATGATGTTATATGTTGTATGCCCCAAGGTGTTAGTCCTAGATGATAAAATGAAAGTGTCCCCTGAAATATACAAAGTCACGGTTGTGTGGAAATACAAGTTGATATTAGTGTTATTATTATTAAACTGAATATTAATTTAGCTATATTTCTAACCTCACTCACAAACATAAGATAAAACTCATTACAATACCAATAAATGAGGCAGTTCAGTATTCTTAATTCTTCCTTCTTTTTGCTTTTTCACTTTTTCCACTTTTGGCCTTCAGTCTTCCTAGAATCCTTTCCTTTGGTCTTCCAAGGGACTATGGGGTATTTCTATTCTATGATCTTATTCACATGGCACTCATTATCGCCATTGTCATTTCATTCCTTAGCAATACCTCAATATTGGTTATAATATTCTTGGGAATATAAAGCAATGGTATTGTTCTTACTGACTTTCTGAAATGGTATATTAATGATCTTACCATGTGTATACATGGGATGAGTTAAATAGAACCAGGGCATAACTCTAAGCAGTAAAGTACTTGTAGGATTTACCACTTTTATTTTTCCAGTTCCTTTTAGATTTATATTTTTTCTTAAATGGAAGACATAATTAAGTTGGCTGTTACATGAAAATTCTGGATAGCCAACTTAATTTCTCTTCTTATTCTTTACAGCCACCCCCCCAAATATATTTATACATACATCTTCAGCCTCATCTTGGCACTGGCTAGGTGACTGACTCCTTGAACAATCAAAAATTATATCTCAAGCTTCAAGTTCCTCTAACCAGAGAAGTGTACTACTGTGGAAATCCTCATTTGTCATTTTGAGTTTTGCTTATTTTCAAGATTGAGGAAAGTCTTGAGCCATAAATCTGACTGCAGGTCAATGCTTGTGACTTTCTCCCAATTCTGGCAGTAGCTCTGGCTCTTTAATCTTCGAGTGATCATATCCTACTTCCACATTGAAAATCCCAGGCCATTAGTTGATCTTTTCCTGATTTCAAGGATGTCCTGGAATCATTATGTCAATGGCTAATGAGCTAACTCTTGTAGCTCATAATGGGATATTGGCTTCTGTGTCTATGAGAGCACCAGTTGAGTAAGAAGTGCAGACGTTCTTTCTAACAGTTGTCATGATTTTATCAAGAAGGGTACATTGCTTGAAAGGGAGAAACACTGGATGCGAAGCAGTCACTGTTTACATAATTGGAAGGGCAATTGCCTTTATCGTAATATAAGTATTGAAGATATTCAGAAAAAGGGAGGTGGCTGACAGGTAATTGTGATCAATGTATGGGAAATGGCTACATTGGTACAGTGCTATGCATTTGAAAAATCTGATTCATATACTATTGTGATCGATTTTTACAGCAGCCATGGAATGAAACATCAAGGGTTGTTAGTCCTCTGGTATGTTTCACCTAGGTTCATGTAGCTTTAAGCTTTCAAGTCATTTCTTGGTCTAGCTCTTTTGAAACCTTCTTCAATAGTTTTATGTTTCCAACATTGCACGAAGAGCACTGCCACCAACTCCATTTCTCACCACTCTAGCTTTTTGGGAGGAATATATTCTTGGTGTCACAGTTTTTAGACTAGATGTCTCCATGCCCCCTGATGAAAGATAACTTTCCTTTCTGAGATTTTTTATTTTATTTATTTATTTTTTAGTGTTCAGCGATTCACTAGTTGTGTGTAACACCCCCATCACCAGCCACTCTGGAAAACAGTATGGAGGTTCCTCAAGACATTAAAAATAGAGCTACCCTATGACCCCGCAATTGCACTACTAGATGTTCCCTCTGAAATTTTTTGAATATACTAACAAATCAGATTTATAAAGTTTCCTTCTGGAAGAAATGACAAATCAAAACAAGAAGAATATTTTGTTAAGGAATGTGAGGAAAGTAAGTAATAAGGATGATGTGGCTTCAATTAGAAGGAAAGAAATTGCAGTTTCCCCGTTGTTCTAGCTCTGGTATCTTCAGGGACATTATCAGTCATATCCAAACACCTAAAGGAAGTTGGAAAATATTACTGCATTCTTGAATGCTGCTCTGCCTACCAGGCTCCAAGTTTGTCTTGTATGAGACTTTTTTTTTTTTTTTTACAAGAATGAGTTCTGCCACATATTATCCCAAACTTGACCTTAGGAATTATCCTTTAAGGGAAGGAAGTTGTCTTGAGGCAGGAGATGACAGATTAGTTTTGGTAAAATAAAGCTGCAACAAACTACTTGGTTTTCTGAAGCAGTCTTCATTCTTCAAAAATTTGAGTTTTTTTAGAAACATATTTCTAAATGTGAATTTCATGCATTTGAATAACTTTATGTCATATACTACCTCCTAAAACACACCTGTATTTACGTGTTTTTAAAAAAGGTCAAAAATTGGTGGAGGAGTCTGTATCTGGTGGATAACTTTACATAAGAAAGTTTTAAAGCTTACCAGGATGTGGAGAAGTATACATGTTCAGGCATATGCAAATGTGAATTTTTGCAAAATTCCAAATGCAGTTCAAATATGAAACCTTGTGTCTGTCTCCTAACAAGGCTGGTGAAATTGCGTTCATATTTTACCTTTCTCCTCAATCAAGTGGATCTTTCCCTGATTTTTCATATTCAAACACTGGGCACTCAAATATACTGTTGACTACATAAAAGTCATTCTTTGACAAGATTACCATATACACCATGCCTAGATACCCAGGGCATTCAGAAGAGTAGAGTTTTCTGTAACGTGATTCGAGCTGTTGAAGTCAAACTAACCCACAAAAACTTAAGTATAGAGAATTGGTGGACAGGAAAAGAAATGAGAGATAGAAGACTCAGGTATTAGTCACTATGTATTTTCTTAAAGATTTTTCAGTAGATCCAGTAATAAATATTTTTTTAATGTGTATTTAGAGCATAGGACTGCACCATGTAGACACTACTGCTATGCAAAGGAAGTAATCTCTTCTTAAACTTGGTGAACTTGTAACTGGCTGGAGTTAATATTTCTGTCATATCTCATTTAGTATCTTAGCCCATGCATCACTGTTTTTTTCATAACTGGTTTTATTTAGTGTCCCTATCCATATATTTCTCTTTATCCTATTCCCTAGAATACCTTCTCTTATAAAAATATTTTAATTACAGTATATTTTACAAACTGTTATATTCATATTAGGTATAGGATATAGTGATTCAACAATTCTAACATTACTCAGTGCTCATGATGATAAGTCTACTCTAAAACCCTTTCACCCCCTGCCTCCCCAACACCACCTCCCCTCTAGTAAGCCCCAGTTTGTTCTCTATAGTTAAGAGTCTGAGGGTTTTTTGTTTGTTTATTTTTTTTTTCTTTATTCCTTTGTTTCTTAAATTCCACATATAAGTAAAATCATATGGTATTTATCTTTCTCTGATGGACTTACTTCACTTAGCATTATACCCTCTAGAACCATCCATGTTGTTACAAATGACAAGATTTCATTCTTATTTATGGCTGAGTTATATTTCATTGAATCTGTATATCACATCTTCTTTATTCATCTATTGATGGACACTTGGGTTGCTTCCATATCCTGGTTATTTACATAAATAATGCTATAATAAACATAGGAATACATATATCTTTTTGAGTGAGTATTTTTTGGATAAATACCCAGTAGTAGAATTACTGGATTATAGGATCATTCTATTTTTAATTTTTTGAGGAAACTCCATACTATTTTTCATAGTGGCTGAACCAGTTATGTTCTCTCCAACAGAGCAAAGGGTTCCCTTTTCTCTGCATCCTCACCAATACTTCTTGTTTCTTGTGGTTTTGATTAGCTGTTCTGACAGGTGTGAGGTATATCTCATTGCAGTTTTGATTTGCATTTCCCTGATGATTGGTGATGTTGAGCATCTTTTCATGTGTCTGTCAGCCATCTGTGTATCTTCTTTTTTTTTTTTTAATTATGTTGTTAGCCAGCATATAGTACATCATCAGTTTTTGATGTATTGTTCAACAATTCATTAGTTGCATATAACACCCAGTGCATCTATATGTCGTCTTTGGAGAAATGTCTGTTCATGTCTTCTGACTTTTTCTTTTTCTTTTTTTAATTAACATATAATGTATTATTTGTTTCAGGGGTACAGGTCTATGATTCATCAGTCTGACAATCCACAATATTCATCATAGCACATACCTTTCCCAGTGTCCATCACCCAGTCACCCCTTCCCACCTCCTCCCCTCCCCTCCAGCATCCCTCAGTTTGTTCCCTGAGATTGAGAGTCTCTTATGGTTTGTCTTCCTCTCTGGTTTCATCTTGTTTCACTTTTCCCCCCTTTCCCCTACAATCCTCTGTCTTGTTTCTCAGATTCCTCCTATCACTGAGATCGAATGATAATGGCCTTTCTCTGACTTACTTATTTCGCTTAGCATACTACAGTCTAGTTCCATCCACGTTGTTGCAAATGCCAAGATTTTGTTTTTCGATGGCTACGTAATATTCCAGTGTGTGTGTATGTGTGTGTGTGCGTGTGTACACACACATGCTACATTTTTATCCATTCATCTGTTGATGGACATCTAGGCTCTTTCCATAGTTTGGCTATTGTGGATTGCTGCTATAAACATTTTGGATCACTATATTTGTATCTTTAGGGTAAATACCCAGTAGTGCAATTGCTTGGTCATAGGATAGCTCTGTTTTCAACTTTTTGAGAAATCTTCACATTGTTTTCTGGAGTGCCTGCACCAGCTTGCATTCCCACTAACATTGTAAGAGGGTTCCCCTTTCTCTGTATCCTCACTACCTGTCATTTCCTGACTTGTTAATTTTAGCCATTCTGACTGGTGTAAGGTGGTACCTCACTGTGGTTTTGATTTGTATTTCCCTGATGCCGAGTGATGTTGAGCAATCTTTTCATGTGTCTGTTAGCCACCTGTGGGTCTTCTTTGGAAAAAGTGTCCATTCATGTCTTCCGCCCACTTCTTAAATGGATTACTTGTTTTTGGGTGTTGAGTTTAATATGTTCTTCATAGATTTTGGGTACTAGCACTTTAACCAGATACATGATTTGCAAATAACTTTTCCCATATATAGGCTGCCTTTTAGTTTTGTTGATTGTTTCCAGAGACCTGGAAAATTGAAAATATTTGCTATCTGACATTATACAGAAAAAATTTTCCAAGCCCTATTATAAATAGTAAGAGTTGTAAAGTAGTGTGTAAAAGTTTAAAGGTGGGAGATTATTTCTGAGTGTGAGATCAGTAAGAGATTTATTAGTACTATTGAGAAAGAGGCACCTTAATGTTGTTGGACTGGTTTCCCTTAAGTCATTCTTAGAGATGAGACTTATGGGTGCAAGAAGGTAGTTATTTAAAAAATGTCTTCCAGGATGTAAATCAGAGACAAGAAGCCTATTTTAGTAAACAATATAGGAAATGATATTTTGTGTTGAAAATTAATTTTGGTTCAGGAGGAAGCTACTTCAGAATATTATAGTATATGACTGTTCTGCAATGTCAAAGTAGAGATCACCTCAGTGTATTCCTGATATTGTAGCCCTTACATAATTCCATCATCATACAAGTAGAGTTTGTTTAAAAATGAGTTGTGAATAGTCCATAAAAATAAAAATTTAAAAACTGACAGATATCTACTGCTTCAGTTACTTTAATCATTTTTGGGCTATTTAAGTTTTTTTTAATGTCTTCTTAAATAGAAATATTTATTAAAATATATTTTCTATGAATTTGTCCTTGAGTTTAAATTTTCAACATTACTGTCATTATTTATACTATTCTGTATTGACTATTAAATGTCTGAATTTTCTTACTGTGTCTCATTTTTAAATCTCTGTATTGATTATTTGCGACTTTCTACTTTTCCCAATTAGTTATGCCAGTGGCTTGGGAACTTTTATTAGACCTTTGAAAAACCATTTTTTAGCTTTATTGATAATCTCTGTTGAATGCTTTTCATTCTTATCTCCCTAATTTCTGTTTTTATCTTCCTTATTGATCCTACCTACTTTCCCCCCATTCTTTTATCATACTTTGAGGATATTTATTATCTCATTAATTTTTAGACTTTATTCTTTTGTAATATATGCATTAAATGCCATAATTTTCTTTTTTTTTTAAATATTTTATTTATTTATTTGTTAGAGAGAGAGAGAGAGAGTGAGCACAGGCAGACAGAGAGGCAGGCAGAGGCAGAGGGGGAAGCAGGCTCCCTGCTGAGCAAGGAGCCCGATGTGGGACTCGATCCCAGGACGCTGGGATCATGACCTGAGCCGAAGGCAGCCGCTTAACCAACTGAGCCACCCAGGCGTCCCCATAATTTTCTTTTTAATGTCATCTTTGCTGTATCTCACAAGTTTGGATATGTAGTGATTTCATTATCATTGCTTTCAAAATAGATTCTAGTTTACATTATGTTTTCTTCTTTGATATATGGGTTGTTTAGAAGTGTTTTGTTAATTTCCAGACATACAGGGATTTTTGGTTATTATCTATCTTTAATTTGTGATTTAATTGCACTGTGGTGGAAGATGATGGGATGTATGATTTTAGTGCTTTGAAATTTTTTGGGTTTAGCTTAATGGCCCAGAAGAGTACAATGTTTAGGGATGTTTCATATATGTTAGAAAATAACATGTTTTCTCCAGTTTTGGATGTAGCATTTCATGTATGTCTTTAGTTCATGTTTATTCCTTTTGATGTTCTAGATCTCTACCCACTTTTTTGTTTGCTTAGTCTATCAAATGATAAGCATTTAAAAATCTTCTGAATTTTCCTATTTCAACTTGTAGTCCTAATATTTTTTACTTTGTATGTATTGTGGTTATATTTTTATATGTAACCAAATTAAAAATTGTAGATTCCTAATGAATTGAACAATGTTTTTTATTATGTTGTGACTGATCTTTTTACCTTTGAGAATGCAGGGTATATTTTGCTTGATACTAGTATCAAGCTTTCTTTTGCATATTAGTTGCATGGTTTACCTTTCAAACTTTCTGTATACATATGCATTAGATGTGCAAATATATTTATATGTTAATTGAACCCTATGATTTTGCCTTTACTAAAGCATTTATCCTACTTTATTTAATATTATTACTAATGCATTTTAATATATTTGGGTTTATAACTATAATTTATTTGTGCTATCTCTCCTGCAAATTCTATATTTTTCTTTCCTTTTTTTTGTTCTTTTTTTTTTTAATTTAAGCTTTATTTAAACATATAATGTAACCCCACCACCCTCTCCCAACCCCTTTCCCCCCCCACCCTCCTCAGTTTTTTTTATGACATTAAGAGTCTCTTTTGGTTTTTCTCCCTCCCGATCCCATCTTCTTTCATTTTTACTTTTCCTACCACCTTAACTCCCGCCCCCGTTGCATCTCCACTTCCTCATATCAGGGAGATCATATGATAGTTGTCTTTCTCCAGTTGACTTATTTCGCTAAGCATAATACGCTCTAGTTCCATCCATGTCGTCACAAATGGTAAGATTTCATTTCTTTTGATGGCTGCATAGTATTCCATTGTATATATATACCACCTCTTCTTTATCCATTCATCTGTTGATGGACATCTAGGTTCTTTCCATAACTTGGCTATTGTGGACATTGCTGCTATAAACATTCGGGTACACGTGCCCCTTTGGATCACTACGTTTGTATCTTTAGGGTAAATACCCAGTAGTGCAATTGCTGGGTCGTAAGGTAGCTCTATTTTCAATTTTTTGAGGAACCTCCATGCTGTTTTCCAGAGTGGTTGCACCAGCTTGCATTCCCACCAACAGTGTAGGAGGGTTCCCCTTTCTCCACATCCTCGCCAGCATCTGTCATTTCCTGACTTGTTCATTTTAGCCATTCTGACTGGTGTGAGGTGGTATCTCATTGTGGTTTTGATTTGTATTTCCCTGATGCCCAGTGATGTGGAGCACTTTTTCATGTGTCTGTTGGCCATCTGGATGTCTTCTTTGCAGAAATGTCTGTTCATGTCCTCTGTCCATTTCTTGATTGGATTATTTGTTCTTTGGGTGTTGAGTTTGTTAAGCTCTTTGTAGATTTTGGATACTAGTCCTTTATCTGATATGTCGTTTGCAAATATCTTTTCCCACTCTGTCAGTTGTCTTTTGGTTTTGTTGACTGTTTCCTTTGCTGTGCAAAAGCTTTTGATCTTGATGAAGTCCCAATAGTTCATTTTTTCCCTTACTTCCCTTGCCTTTGGCGTTGTTCCTAGGAAGAAGTTGCTGCGGCTGAGGTCGAAGAGGTTGCTGCCTGTGTTCTCCTCAAGGATTTTGATGGATTCTTTTCTCATGTTGAGGTCCTTCATCCATTTTGAGTCTATTTTCGTGTGTGGTGTAAGGAAATGGTCCAATTTCATTTTTCTGCATGTGGCTGTCCAATTTTCCCAACACCATTTGTTGAAGAGGCTGTCTTTTTTCCATTGGATGTTCTTTCCTGCTTTATCAAAGATTAGTTGACCATAGAGTTGAGGGTCTATTTCTGGGCTCTCTATTCTGTTCCATTGATCTATGTGTCTGTTTTTGTGCCAGTACCATACTGTCTTAATGATGACAGCTTTGTAGTAGAGCTTGAAGTCTGGAATTGTGATGCCACCAACTTTGGTTTTCTTTTTCAATATTCCTTTGGCTATTCGAGGTCTTTTCTGGTTCCATATAAATTTTAGGATTATTTGTTCCATTTCTTTGAAAACATTGGATGGGATTTTGATAGGCATTGCATTAAATGTGTTTTTTGTTCTTTTTTGTTGGAACTTTCATTTTTTCCTTTTACAGGCTTATAAATTATACTTCTTTTAGTGCTTATTCTGGAAATTACAACATGTATCTTTAACTTGTCAAAGTCAAACGTTAATCATTGCCCTCACCTTCTATCCTGACAATACAAGGTCCTTAAAACATTTAACTTCCTTTATGTCTCTCCTGACCTAGGTTAGTACTGTTATATATTTTACTTCTCTGTTGGCATTTTTAAACTCCAAGACATTATAATTGTTTTATTTAGTATTTATTTAGAATTATTCCCATTTTTGCTATTTATTATCACACACCATTGTTTGTTTGTTTGTTTTTTAATTTTTTTAATTTAAACATATAATGTAACCCCACCACCTTCTCCCAACACCCCTCCCTCCCCACCCCCCTCAGTTTGTTTTATGACATTAAGAGTCTCTTTTGGTTTGTCTTCCTCCCAATCCCATCTTGTTTCATTTATTCTTTTCCTACCCCCTTAACCCCCACCCCCTTTGCATCTCCACTTCCTCATATCAGGGAGATCATATGATAGTTGTCTTTCTCCGACTGACTTATTTCGCTAAGCATAATACCCTCTAGTTCCATCCATGTTGTCGCAAATGGCAAGATTTCATTTCTTTTGATGGCTGCATAGTATTCCATTGTATATATATACTACATCTTCTTTATCCATTCATCTGTTGATGGACATCTAGGTTCTTTCCATAACTTGGCTGTTGCAAATGATTATAGCAGCACACCATTGTTTTTATGATCACTTTTCTTCTGCTACTTTCTTTTGTCTGTTAGTTTCCTTTGTCCATAAAGTTTCCTTTACTATGGTTTGCTGGGTCTAAATTCTCTGTCATTTTTTGTTGGGGGAGGAGGCATCTGAAAATACCTTTAATTCTCTCTCATTTTTAAAAGATATTTTTGATAAGTATAGGATTTGGAGTTTGCCATTATTTCTTTAAGCACATTGCCATTCCACTGACTGCTGTAACCCCTTGTTATTTTCAAGACTTTTCAGTCTATCACCCCTTTGAAGGCAATTTATTTTTTTATTGTTGTCAATTGATATTTAATAATTATTTTTTATCTTTTTGTGTGTTTTTCAGTTTGGTAGTATGGATCAGTATAGATTTATCTTATCTATCTTGTTTCAGACACCCTGTGCCTCCTGAATCTGTGGGTCAATCTCTATCCTTATATCTGGGAAATTCTCTGGTATTGTCTCTTCAGACACAATCTGTGTGACCTGTTCTCCCTCATCGCCCTCTAGATTCCAGTTAAGTTAATGTCAGATATTTCCATTCCATACATTCTCCATGTCCCTTAACTTAATTTTTATTTTTCCTTTCTCTTCCACATTCTCGTTAATTATTTTCAACTTATCCTCCAGCTACCTGATTTTCTCTTCAGTTATGTCTGGCCTATGGTTAAACTCATTTTCGAGTTTCAAATTATAGTTATTTTATTATTTTTTTTGCTGGATTTCATTCTTTTCCACATCTGTATTTTTTAACAGGAGCTTTTGGTCGCTATCAGATACTTTGTTCCCTGTTCCTATCAAGTTATGTTTTATTTCTTCAAACACAGTAAACACAATTATTTATAATCATATCTGATAATCCAAGGTCTCATTTCAATAATTCAAATATTTAATATTTTGAGGGGCCTGTTTTCTCTCATTACTGCTGTTTTTTGCTCATGCAGCTGTATTGCTATGTTCTGTTATTTTTAGTATGTACATCTCATTTTTTCTATAACATTATTCATGAGAATTCTTTCAGCATTAAAATTAAGAGTTACAGTCTACCAGGGAGTTTCTATTATCTTCTGTCAGGTACATAATAAACTAATTTCATGGCATTAGGTTTCCCTTTATTTCTTTTTTTGAGGAGAGTGCAGGTGAGATTTTGTATTGCAATGCCTACTGAAAGCAGGCTTATGATTACTCACGGATATGACTACCTTCTCCCAAGTAGAGATAAAACAATTTTACCAAAGAGGTAATCTAACCAAGAGGTAAGAGAGCTCTATTTCTTGTTCATCCTTACATGGAGGGTGTAGCCCTGTGAAATCCCAGCGGGAGAATATCTTACTAGCCTCCACACTTTGGATGGATCCTGGCTTTTGACCATCCTGTGTTTGCAGGCAGATTAGAAAGCCAGAGTTTACCAAACTCAGCAAATGCATTATGTCAAGAGTGTCTTCACTTAGCTCTCTGAGTTAGAGATTTTACTTAGATTTTGACCTGTTAATTCTCTATAACTTGTCCATCCTTTGGTGTTTTAAGATGAATAAAAAATGTATTCCTTTTTACCATGATATTTAGTTATTTCTTTGGCAGAGGGCGTATAGGGATGATCTTAATAACTTAGCTCACCATTCTAGAAACTTCTATCTTCTGGTTGATATTTTATATTTTGTTCATATATAACCTGTTTTATTCTGAAATGCACATAAGATAGTTTTACTCTGTTTTGTTATTATGCACAAATAGCATTTGACAAAATTGAACATCTTTTTATGTTAAAAACTCTCAACAAACTGGAGGGAATGTGCCTCAACATAATGAAGGTCAAGCCACAGCTAACATCACACTCAACAGTAAAAAGCTGTAAGCCCTAAGCTTTTCTTCTAAGATCAGGAACGAGACAAGGATGCCCACTCTTACCACTTTAATTAAACATATCACTGGAAGTCCTAGTCAGAGAAATTAGGCAAGAAAAAGAAATAGTTTTCCAAGTAAGAAAGGAAGAATTAAAAGTTTTTCTGTTCGTAGATGATACATTATATATAGAAAACTTCACAAAAAGACTTCACAAAAAATCTGTCAGATGTCACAAAAGACTTCACAGAGGCGTCTGGGTGGCTCAGTCATTAAGCTTCTGCCTTCCACTCAGGGCTTGATCCCAGAGTCCTGGGACTGAGTCCCACATTGGGCTCCCTGCTGGTGGGGAAACCTGCTTCTCCCTTTCTCACTCCCACTGCTTGTGTTCACTCTCTCTCTGTGTCTCTATCAAATAAATAAATAAATAAAAATCTTTAAAAACAAAACAAAACACAAAGGACTTTACAAAAAAACCTGTTATAACTAATAAATGAATGAATTCAGTAATATGACAGAGTATAAATGGCAGAATATAAAATCAAAATATAAAAATCAGTTGTGTTTTTATATGCTAATAAAATATTAGTGAAAGAAATTAAGAAAATAATGTCATTGAGGGATACCTGGGTGGCTCAGTTGGTTAAGCATCCAACTCTTGATTGCAGCTCAAATCATGATCTCAGGGGCCTGGGATCCAGCTGCATGTTGGGCTCCTTGCTCAGTGAGGAGTCGACTTCAGGATTCTCTCTCCCTATGCCCCTCCCCCTGCTTGCTCTTTCTCTCTCAAATAAAATAAATCTTTAAAAAAAAAAAGAATTCCATTTATGATTTAATCAAAAAGAATTATATACTCAGATATAGATTTATGTGTATCTTTCCTGATTTATTAACAGAGTTACATTTATTTTTAAAGATTTTTTAAAATTTCCCAATATTTTAGCAGATTTTTTGTGGGCCTTTCTTATTTTAAAGTCCTAAAGCTTGGAGTGCCTGGGTGGCTCAGTTGGTTAAGGGTCTAACTCTTGATTTTGACTCATGTCATGATCTGAGAGTCATGAAATCAAGCCCCATGTTGAGCGTCATGCTCAGTGGGGAGTCTGCTGGAGATTATCTCTCCCTCTGCCCTTCACCACCACCCACCATGCTCTCTCTCTCTCAAATAAATAAATAAATAAATATTTAAAAAAATCCCAAGGCTTAAACCTGTGCTTCTATGCTGTTTTTCTACTATGACTAGTCTTGGTAGCAACAAATAGGAAAAACATCAAAGACAGGGGTTGTAACAGGTTCTTTCAGGATTCCACTTATTTCGCAATCATGGGTGTAGAAATTTGGTATCAAAGCAGTGAAACAAAACTAATGGAGAAGTACTGGTGAACCTGGCTAAATAATCTCAGTGTCAGCCATGGGATAACAGATGAGAGAGACTTAGGGGTCCCTGGACAGAGGGTATGTGAAAACAACTTAAATCTATTTCCCTATCCCTTTCAGGGCACTTCTCCCCAATAGTGTTCATAAATTCTGTTAAAAAATTCATCATGTCTTTCTGTAGCTTTTAATGTTGCAAGATGACATTTAGAAATTGCTCAAAAAAAAAAAAAAGAAATGGGAGGATTTGAAGGCAATGATTAGGCATTTGAGAATCTTCCTCTTATGTAGCTCTAGTAATAAGAACAAATGTTCTCAAATCAGAATGCCTGGGTTCATCCTAGGAGAGGTAACCATCAGTCTGTGACTTGGTTTCCTCATTTGTAGAATATGAATAATAAGAGGATCCTTTGCAGAGTTGTGAATATTAAATAAGTTCATACATAGAATGTGCTTTGAACTAGCCCATCCGTTAGTGTGTGCTGTGTGAATGTTCAAAGGGAATGGAGCTTTTCAGTGCACAGTGGAGGCTGAGTGAAGATATAAGCACTTTTGGGGGAGGTAGCACATTGAATGTGTTCTTATGAGCAGACCAGTTTTACGACGTTAGGTGCAATAAGGATAGAGGGCATTGGATGCCTCAGGGGTGGGAATGAGAAAGGAGTTTAGGACAAAGGTACAGAGGTGTTGTTCTTAGCCTAATTGATATTTTTTACTCCTGGTTTATTGCTTTTTTTCCTCCCACTCCTCTGTCCCTCAGTTACATAGGCTGAATTCTCTTTCCTAGAAGCCAGTGAGTATACAGACTGATTTTTCTTTTAACCAAGGAATATATTAAGTAAGGTTGAACATGAATTGTTATTGTGCCACAAGGGGAAAAAAAAACTGATTCAATTTGATTCTCAAGTGTATTCCTACATTGAATAATAATGACATTATCATTTAATTATTTAGACATTAGCTTCATTCGCATGTGTAGTTTGGGATCACTTAGAAAAAAAAACTGGAAAGAACAATATTCTGTTTTTATTGTAGAACCCCACTGTTAAATATCTTACAGGCTAATGTTTAATCGCATTTTTAGTCTTGCACAGTTCTTGATAATAATTAACCTGAAATAACTACTTCCTTACGTGAGTTGGGGACACATTTGCTTTTGTTGTTTCCTTTCTCAGGAAGATAAATGGTTAAAACTTGCAGATCTAAATTGTCCATGAATAGCCATAAGAGAAAAAAGCCCATGAAATGTGGAGATAGGAAGGTTTTGCATGTATTTCCTAATATAAGCCTGAATATTTATTAAACATATAAAGACTGTACTTAAATGAATGTTTCTTTTTAATATCATGTGACTAGACTATTAGGTTTGAAAACCTTAGACTCCACTATGAGGAGTTTTTCTCTTGTTTGTGGTGACTAAAGTCAAGAAAATCTAATTATCAAGCCTCTCTACATTAAACATAACTTTGGTGAGCCATGTTGTAGGTCTACAACAAAGTTTTATATATATATACTCCATCATTGTCCTAGGTGAGCTTCAACCTTGACCTCTGTTTCTCCATTTAAGAATTGGGAGGGTGCCTATTTCTAGTAGTGTATTATGGAGTTTTGTGAACTAAGTCATTCATCATTACATATGTGTGAGGTAGTAAGAATAAAAATAAAAGTGTTTTGAATTCTTAAAGAATATTAAGTGTACAGGTAAAGGATCTGTTTTTTCCTGTTTCATCTTTTGGTTAAGACAGTGACCATCGGTTTTCTTCATTTGCAAAGATCTAAGTTTCCTTTTGTAATTAGAAAGTGATCCGTGGGCTTATAATTTAGATCACGTGAAAATCCTTTTCCTTAGCAACCTTTCACACAGTGGTTTTCGTTTTCCCATCTACTGACTATTCTTAGTGTTAATCAGTAATTACATGGGGAGTTGCAAAATGGCAGAATTAAAATAAAAATTTTATTTTTATTACCCACAATACATATATATACAATATATATTGTATTTTTTGTTTCTTATCTTTTATTGCCTCTGCCATACTTCAAACATACTCTGTTCAGTTACTTAGGAGATGATCTACTAGTTTTTCAATTAGCTGTGACAAAAATCAATTAAAACATGTTTTGGAATTTTAAAAAATCAATGAATTAGCAAATACGTGTATTTATTGTGATGGGTTGTATTATTTTTTCAATCTTTTTTAGGGGGGCTGGGGCAGAGGAAGAGGGAGAGAGAAAATCTTAAGCAAGCTCCGTGTCCTGCGTGGAGACAGACTCAGGGCTCCATCTCAAAACCCTGAGATCATGACATGAGCCAAAATCAAGAGGTAGATGCCGAACCAAATGAGGCACCCAGGAGCTACAATTTTTCCAAATTTTTTGATTTCTTCCCCATTAGAGTATTAAACATTCCTGCCCATTACCATAAAATGTCTTCTTATTGGAGTGTTTACTTCCCTACCTCACTGTCAATTGGCCAAATAATTTGCTGGGCCAGTGGAATGTGAGAAGTGACAGAATGCCAGACCCAAGTAGAAAATTTAAGAGGCATCATGTTTCTGCCAACTCTTGTGCTTTCCCACATATCACCTTGATATGATAAAGTAGCTTCTTCTTTTACTAAAGGGAGATATTCTTATGCAGGAAAAGGATGTGAGATTACTTTTTCAATTTTAATTGTTTTCCCTTACTTTTATTGAAACTATGCCATTGGGTCAGTATTTTTAGATTATTATCTCAGAGAAGGCATACAATATCTTTATAAACACCTGTTGCCCATAACAATATAGTAGCTGATTGATTCTTGGGTTGAACCTCACCAGGTTCTGTCCCAAAACACATTCCTAGAAGACAATATAAATGTTGCCCCTACTTCAGGCTCTGTCCTAAATCAACTCGACCTCTTTGTTGAAGCCTCCCTGATCACATCTGCCATCACCACTTTTTCCACTCTGCTACTTGTTCCATATTGTACCTTGGTCGCACTGAATTGGTGTGTTTTGAGGGTGAGTAATGGTACCACACAGCACCTCCATGTTCATTGAATACATAAACCTGTCAGAGGAGAGTATGCATTGATGAGTAAAATAGATCATGTGGAGTTTAGTATGTGAGGTATCAGCTGGCTTTAATTATATTCCCATTGACTCTTACCCTTCTCACAGTAAACTCCTTGAGGACAGTCATCATGTCACTCCATTGTCTTTGCCCACAGCACTAGGGACACACAGTCGTGGTTCAGCAAGTGCCCACCGAATATAATTGAATTGAACTCAATAGGTAGGTAGGATAACAAAAAGACTTTTTTTTTAAAGATTTTATTTATTTATTTGACAGAGATCACAAGTAGGCAGAGAGGCAGGCAGAGAGAGAGGAGGAAGCAGGCTCCCCAATGAGGGGCTCGATCCCAAGACCCTGAGATCATGACCTAAGCCACAGGCAGAGGCTTTAACCCACGGAGCCACCCACGCGCCCCAACAAAAAGACTTTTTTGAGTCAGACTTCACTCATTTGGAATTGAAACATAAATCCTCAGAATCACTAATTTAAGCCTCATCACCTTAGTGTTTGAGACAATTTATATTACCAAAATCCATGGATGAGCCACTGAACTCTTATTTTTTGAACAAATTTAAACAGTTGAGGAAACAAAGATTTAAGCATTTTTGTTATTCATTCACACTAATAGTGTATGCTGGTTGGAGTTGACCTGGGAGAGATACAAGTGTCCCCGTTAGTGTGGAGTATTGTGGCCATTATCACCCCATTCTGTAGCACAGATGTTTTCTATTATCACAGTACCTGGGTTGCAGATGTTGTAATGTAAATTTCCAGCATATACCTAGGACTACTGGGGGGAGCCTGGTTGGCTCAGTGGGTGGAGCATGGGACTCTTGATCTCTGAGTTGTGAGTTTTGAGTTCCAAGTTGGGTGTGGTGATTACTTAAAAATAAAATCTTAAAAACAAAACAAAACAAAACAAAAAAACAAAACCTCAGAAGAGTGTTGGGATCAGTGGGTGGGACAGAACATGCTATTTTCCACCAGATAGACATGAGTTTGAATCTCAATTCTAGTACTTATGCTTCTTTGCTGAGTAGTTTAGATAAATCACATAAACTGTCTAAATCTTGGTTGCCCTATTTATCAAATGGGAACAAATGCCTGCTTTAAAGGCTTCTGGAATGTTAGGGATAAGGTGGTGAGTTGCCTACGGCAATGACTGACACAGGGATGGACGTAATACATGTTAACCTTTGTTGTTATTCACACCTTCAGTCCCTAACACAATGCCAGGTATATCATAAATGCTAAATCAAGTTAACTTCAGTAAATGGACTCTCTTGGGCTCATTAACCAGTTTCTGTTGTAATGACAGGAAAAGAAAGCTCTATAAAACCTGGAGAGATTTTATGAATTAGAAGAGGTGAAAAGATTTTGTCCTTGTAGCTGTGTATGGAACTATGGCTATATAGTAAAATTCGTGTCAATAGTTTATTAAGTATCTACCACCTGGTTAACACTGAGAGCACTTTTTCATGTACCACAGAGGATTTAAAAACAATATGGATAGAACTGGTGTCGAACATGGGAAAAAAATTTGCCACCTCCATTGTGGAATTAGAAAGATGGTGGACAAGCTTCTGAATCAGAAGTACCTGATGTCCTGGTATCTAAAAAAATATTATCAAAAACCCATCCCTATATTGTTAATTACTACTTACCATGACAGTGGCACACATTGTGTAGCACTTGAACCCAGTAAAGTAAGAAGAAATTATCCCCACTTTGTAGATGATTGTATAATTGGAAATTTATGAAGCCAGGAAACCTCTCTCCTAGTACAGAGCTCTTTCCTCTGTGGGCTTACTAAGTCTTCTACTAATAAGAGAGATCTAGAGAGGAAGGTATAAATTCTTATTGTGATAGCTGAGAGCCACGTCCCCAAAGAATGGTAAATCAGTAGCTCATAATGTCAGGGGGTGGGGAGGGAGAGAGAATCCTC
Source organism: Taxidea taxus jeffersonii (assembly GCA_003697995.1). NCBI lineage: Eukaryota > Metazoa > Chordata > Mammalia > Carnivora > Mustelidae > Taxidea > Taxidea taxus. Next base: position 3,714 of record RCUC01122059.1, on the reverse strand, counting down.
TAAGGCAAGTCCTTCAACCTTAACACTTTGATATTTTGACTGGATAACTTTTGTTGTAGGGGCTTTCTGTGTACTGTAGGATATTCAGGTGCATTCTTTGCCTTTACCCATTGGATGCCCATAACACTCCCTCAGTAGGGACAATAGAAAATGTCTCCAGACGTTACCAAATATCCCTTATAGAGAAGGGACAAAGTCAGCCTGGTTGGGAGCCAGTCCTCTAGGAAAAAGACAAAAAATAAACTTCACCTACTTTACAGTTTTCATCATGACTAAATCTAAGCAGAAGTTATGGTCTCTGAACCAGAGTTATTATTTTTCACAGATGCAGGTACAACCCTGCTTCTTAGTAGTTTAGTTGGTGCTGAAAGCTGGAGAAAACAGTGAGGATGGTGAGACACTTTTCCTCCAGGAGAAGATATGGCTGGTCTCACAGAGAGAAATCTGCTAGTATTCCAGGGCATAAGGCCAAGTAAGATTATTCACTGAAACATAAAGAGGGAGCAGGAGGGAGAATTGTCCATCTGAAATGTATCCAGGGTGTGCTAACCGCACATTTTCTTTCTTATAATATGCTATATAATAACCATGGGTGGTGCCACTATGTGTTTCTGACTCCAAAACACCTTGAAGCCTTTCTCAACAGCAGAACCACTCTACTTTAATATTAAAAGGGTGCATTGGGGGAGTATACAAGGTTATGAGTCTTGAGACCTATGATTTGACACTTTGTCAGTCACTAGCCACTAGTATGTAACCTCAGGCAAGGTGTTTCACCTCTCTGGATCTAGGTTTCTATATCTGAAAATGATATTAATTTCAATATCTCCAAGCTTTAAAATTGTATGGTTTTCTTTCTCTCATGACCACAACTAAGTCACTGCTATTACTGCCGGCTAGTATGAATGTATGATTATTCTGCCAAGCACATCACCAGAAGTAATACGGTAATATTGGTGGTATCATTCTTGTAAAGTTAAAAAAAAAAAAAGTTCTAATGAAGCAGATTAAGGCTACTTACAATATATGCATCCTTGGGCTCAGGAAGACTAGGGAGGAAATGATCTACTTGGATATGAGAAATGAAGTAGCCAGGGCATTGAAATCCATAACTCACCATGGTTAATGAATCTTCCTCTCCCTAACCCAGTACCCCAGGCAAAAGATAGGCATTGGTACCTATTAAATAAGAGCTAGGAGAAAAGGAATTACAGTCAAAACCCTCTTAAGACATTTTCAAAGGAGCAGCCATTAAAGCTTCTAAACCAGGAAATCATCCTTGGAGAGAAATGGAAAATCACAGGTACGGTGCCATGCAAATGTGGTCATTTAATAAATACTATCGGATGAGGAGAGTGATAAGAATAAATGCATGCTGGAGGCAAAAGTGGGAAGCAGGAACCTTTTAAAGGGTGGTTAATTTTTTTTTTCCCCACAAACTGAGTTTGTGCTAGTGGAAATGTTCTATCACCTGGAGATGGAGATTCTTAATGGACTGATTTCTCTCACCCCAAATTTAGGCTTTGGTGGTCATTGTAGCCACATGATGTAAGGCACACTTTTTCCATTTGGGGAGATGGAGGGGAAGGATGGTCACTTTCATAGTCAGATGCACTCTTTGAAAGGGAAAGGCCAAGACCTCCTTTTCCTCATCTGTCGCTAGTTTCCCAATGGATGCCAGCCCTCTCCTCTGCAGCAGCAGCAGTGAAGATATGCAGGCAGGCAGCAACCACATTAATGATCTAATTGGATTATTGATTGATTAAGGAAGCAGTGAGAGATGGTGCCATAGAGAAAGTTTAGCTTTTAAAGTAAATGTTGTAATACTGAAGTCTCTAAGAGAATTTGGAATCGGTGAAATTTGTTTGGGGACCTTTACTACTCTCTCAGTGGAAGCATAGATATGTTGAACATTGGCATTCTCTGCTGCATCTTGCCCTACTGCTCAGCAGGTTCCTATTTTCTTCCTGCAGACCAAAGTCCCATAAGGCACTGCTTGTGTCTTCACATTCAGGACCTCCAGACATCCAGTCAGGATGCGATGATCTAAGAGCAAAAAAGGCAAATTATCCACACTCCTTCTTCACTTAGTAGGAAATGGAGGAGCAGGCATAGGTTGATTGGACTATATCTGTCTCAGGCTGGCTTCCTGGAAAGCAGACTCAGACAGAAGTTGCATGCAGGAGGTTTGTCAGGAAGTGCTGTTGTGAGCCCCACCTGAGGAAGGGAAGGGAAGGAAGCAACACATTCCTCAGTCAATTGCATGATTTAGCTGGGGTGGCCCTTTAGGATTGCCCCAAGGCAGGGCAAGGAGGCTGGACCTTTATAGTTCAGGTTGATCAGTTATTGGATTTGGATATCTCTGGAAAGGGGCATGGCCTTAGACAAAGTGAGAGGCAACTTTCTTCAGCTGAGACAATAACCAGTGTTGTCTGAGGGTGCTTGGTGGTGCAGTTGATTAAACAGCTAACTCTTGGTTTCTGCTCAGGTCATGATCTCAGGGTTCTGCTCCAGCCCTGAGTCTGACTCTGCCCTCAACAGGGTGTCTGCTTGACATTCTCTCTCTCTCTCTGCCCCTCCTCCTCCCTCCCGCTCTCTCTCTGTCAAATAAATAAGTCTTTAAAAAAAAGAAAAAAAGGTGTCATTCGGGGGCTACATTTGGCACTCCAAGCAACTGGGGAATCAAATCCTTTAGTCCTTTTGTGGGATCCAGGAGGTATATCATAGTAACTGCTACAAACTGCCATTCAGGAAAAGGGACAACACAACAGTCATTAGTTTGTACTAGCACTTGGAATCCTGGGAAATTTCTTTTCTCTATAGGAGAAGAAGTTACCTGATGAGATTTCTGGAAGGAACTTCTTCCCATTTTTTCAATGGCTCTGCCTTCTAGGGAAGTTTTGCTTTATTATCTTCTACACGTGTATATGAAGTGGGTAGATGGTGTGGAGTCTTTTTTCCCTGGGGCTCTGCATATTTTAGACGTATTCCATTTCTGAAAATTTGGAGGCCAAAAGGCTTCGATTTAAGATTAATATTTAAAAAGGTTTAAATCTTGAGTAGTGACTTTTAAAATCAGGGTTAATGGTTTCTTTGACAATGCAGTTTATTTAAAAACTTTATAGACCTCTGATCTCTTTGTTTCCAGTCTATTTCATGTAAAAAACATACCAGATTTATTTTCCAGACATCATCCCCAAATATGCTTTATTTGCTTCTTTACTCCCGTGCATCTCTTTTCTCTCAATTTAATGGTGGTTACTTTGAAAGTATCTGGCTTTGCCCAAGGTTGGATATTAGGAGTCTTTACTTGTCTATCAATCTTACTTTTATAATTCTTGAGATCTAGAAAAAGTCATTTTGTCTGAAGCTTTAAAATACTGAATTTCCATTCTCTATTTTGGGACAAATTTCCACAAGCTTATCACTATCTCGAAATACTTTGCCAAACACAACCAATAGTAGCCAATACACACCATCATTATGTTTCCTTCCTGAAGAGTTGCCAGCTCAGTAGGCACATGGTCTCCTTCTCATATTATTTCAAGTGACAGGTTGACCAAACAGTTTACCCCTGTGTAATATAGGTCAACAGTTCATCGTATCTTTTTTTTTGGCCATGTATTTCATATACTTGAGATACTGGGTTTTGCAGCATCCTATTTCAAGCCACCAATTTTTATCAGTGTCATACGTTATCAGTTTACCAATTTA
>RCUC01122056.1:0-25031 GCA_003697995.1 Taxidea taxus jeffersonii | reverse complement strand
GATTTTTGCCATTGTAATCGGTATAAGGTGGTAGGTATCTCAGTGTAGTTTAGATTTGAATTTCCCTGATAGCTAATGATGATGAACATTTTTTCATGTGTCTGTTAGCCATTTGTATGTCTTCTTTTGAGAAATGTCTGTTCATGTCTCATGCCCATTTTTTGACTTATTTGTTTTTTGGATGTTGAGTTTGAGTTCTTTATAGAGCTTGGATATCAGCCCTTTGTCTGCAGTGCCATTTGCAAATATCTTCTCCCATTTTGTGGGTTGCCTCTTTGTCTTGTTGACTGTTTCTTTGCTATGCAGAAGCTTTTAAAAATATTTTTGAGGCATTTTCTGGTATGCATCTATTTTTAGAAAATAGCACTTTTTAACTGACTAGCTCATAGTAAAATTTCATGCACTTTCAGGTGATACATAGGAACTAAAAAACTCATTTGAGGCAGGTTTTCAGCTTTTACGACTATCAAACTTGACCAGTAACTATTCCTCAGGCAAATAGAGTTCTGTTTTTAGAAAGGATAACTCATTACAAGTTAATGTGATTTATCTGTCTCTGTAGTCAGAAATAAATGTAGAGGGACCATAGAAAAAACCCACAAAGCAAACACTTGTTTTGCCTTAAATTAGAAAACTCTCTTGGCTAACATTAAGAGTAGTTTCTTTTCTTTTTTAAGTTGACAGAGATTGTTTTATAATTAGCTTATATACACAAAGATCTCCAGGCCCAAAGAATTGTGGTCCCCATGAAAGCAAATGGTGAAAGTATGTTTGTCTCTTTTTCTTATTGACAGTAAAGGCTCTCTGTGAGATGTCTCCAATGACCTCCTTCCAAGAACTTCCCATTTCCAAATTTAGCCTACTGGAGACCAGTGAGAATAAAATGGAATTTAGAGTCAGAAGACCCAGGTATGAGTCCTGTCTTTGTCACTAATTAGTTGTGCCTTTAGTCATATGTTATAATCTCTCTGAACATCAAAGTCTCCATTATTTATTTATGCATTTAACAAATACTTACTGAATTTACATTACATGCCAATTATTTTTCTATGTGCTTTGGGTAGATAGCTGGTCAAAAATCAGTAAAGTCCATGATTTTTTATAGTCTTCATTCTGGTGGGATAGGGAAGCCTTTGTTAAAGCCTTTGTTAAAGAGTCACACTGAGAAACATAGATCTGGTAAGTCTTCCAAAAGGAAATTTCCTATAATGTTATTTTCAGGAGTGGAGTATTTTGGAAAGAGTTCCCTGAAAAAGCGATGCTTAGGTTAGACTGTAAGAAAATGAAAATCAATGAGGTAGAAGGCTAGGAGAGAGGGTAAGGGAGCAAGGGAGAAAAGAATATTCCCCACGTGGGTGAAAGGTGTGCAAATGCCCTATGGGGGGTGCATGGCTTATCAAAGCAATTATGTATAGCTGAGAACTCAGAGTGGGTAGGGGAATGGTACAATTAGGGATGACAGATAAGGAGGTTAGGAAGGGACAGTGGTGCTCCTCAAATGTTCATTTACTCATGTACATTCCTCACTCCCTTTCACTTGGGTGAATTCTGTGAATAATGTCACATTTGCACTGAGGGAATTAAAGCCCATGCACAATTATCTAGTCTCTCTTCCTCTACTGTGATGAATGAAGACACCTTTCATTGTATTGGCAAAGACATCTTATATTGTATTGTATAAGCTAAACAGCTTGGATGTAAGCCATGGTTTAAAGGACAGTTGATTAGGAGGATTGGATAACTCTGTGGCAGACATTGTGTAAATAAAAAATAAAAATTTGCCGTGGTTGGCTGCTGATATTTTGGGGTTGTTTGTTAATGCAGCACAGCATATCCTATCCTGACTATTACAGATGATGTCAGACTACCTGGGGCTTTACATTCCAAATAATTTGGATCAGTTTTCTGAGACCAATAGGAGAGTATTGAACTGTCTTAAAATTTTCTTTTTTTTTTTTTTTAAGATTTTTTATTTCATTATTTAACAGGGAGAGAGATCACAAGTAGGCAGAGAGAGGGAGAGAAACAGGCTTCCTGCTGAGCAGAGAGCCCGATGTGGGGCTCGATTCCAGGACCCTGAGATCATGACCTGAGCCGAAGGCAGAGGCTTATCCCACTGAGCCACCCAGGCGCCCCTGAACTGTCTTAAAAAGAGCAGAAATCATCAGATATTTTTCTTTGAAAAAAAAAATAGTCTTTATTAAATATTTCAGGGAATGATGAGGAAAGTGTGGTTAAGAGATTTTTGTTAATGTAAAATAAGAATCATAGCTGTTGTTACTATCCTCCCAAGAATGTTGAGGAGACCAAATATGAAAAAGTAAATCTGGCATTTTGCAAAATGCAAACCATCAAACATTCTGGATTTTTGACATGGATCTATTGTCTCAGCTGCTGTTTTCCCTTTGCCCTAGAAGTCAGCCAGTTTGATCAATATGCTGTTCTCTGTGTGGTTGTAATCCATATACTAAAAAGTAATTCTGTGAAATTGGTTGGGCTGTTCTGACCTACAGTCAATAGCAATTTAGTATATATGGATTTGAGAGTGGAAAATTGCCTAATGGGAGAGTCCTCAAATGTTTCACAATCAAGTTTTCAATCTACACCCTCGTTGAGATGCCAATAGATGTTACCCTAACTCAATCAGAAGTGAGATATTCTTATTTCTTTGTCTTTTGGTAATCATGGGGAGTTTGAGTTAATAAATAAATTTGGAACCCGGTTGAGTATTGTAGAAATTTTAGATAATGAGCTGTTTGTGATATTTCATTTTTATGGCATTTCTATAAAGTATACAAGGGAGAATCTTGATTCTATGCTCTGTGAAGTTGATAAAGACAGGACATTTACTCAACAATGTGCAAAAATATAGTACGTATTTTGCTCTAGGTGTTGTCGCACTGGTGCTGAGACTCAGCACACTCTACATTGCCAGCAGCTCTGCTGTCACTGATTCTTCAGGAATGTAGTCTTACATACAACCAGAATACTAAAATCCTTCTTGGTCCCTATGACTCTAGGGTCTGTCCATCTTACTGACAGAGTTTAGTTCCTGTGCCTGATTCATGGTTACAAAGGAGGCTTCAGAAAATAACTCTCTGACATTTTGTCTTTCATAAGGGCAGGAGATAGTTTTTGCTTTATAAAGTGTACAGCTCAGAAAATGGACAGATGCAATAAATGTGGGAAAATTTATTGTTTTCTGTATAAATTTCTATTTTAAAACATAAATGTATTTGTCTTAGTCCATACGTGCCCTGATAATGTTTTACACCCATTTTTAAAAGAGGTAATGTACATGAGAGCAGTACTTAGATCAAGATCTGGGACATAATACGTGTTCAATAAATATTCGAGAAATGACTGTCTATAAACTTTGAATACTCAGGGTCATATTATATAAACACATTTGTGTCAGAGTTGGGATATAAATGTAAATCTTATGTGTAGTCCTTGGAATTGTAATCTCCTCATTTAAGCATAGTTATATTAATGATTAGTAATTTTTTTCTGCTACTTACAGAAGCATTAAAGATGTAAATATACTCTAGATATGTGAAAAATGCTAGTGTTGTCAGATATGACATGGGTAGCATGATTTTCCTACAATTTTTATTACTAGCCCCAATTCAACAGGAATGACTGAATAATTTGTTTTACCACCAGGTTGACACAGTTTAGTTCAGTGGACGCTGAGGGTAAGAAGCAAAGAAACACCTTAGATTCCATGGTAATTAACACAGAATGTTATTAATTGAACACTGACTCTGTGCCTAGCAGAAGCTTTTAGATTTAAAGAGTAGTCACAGTCTAGAAAAGTTAACTGTCTGCTGGAAGTCTCAGATTGGCATTCCTAGCTTAAGCTACCTGAAAAAATAATTGATTGCCTGGAAAATTTTCTCTATTTTAGAGTTTTAAAATTTCCTAGAGTTATTTTAAGTGACCCTGATGGAAAGTAATCTATAATAAAAGAAACAAAAATCTGTAGTATTCTAAATCATTCTTCCAAGGGACAGAATCAAGGCTATAATTGCAACCGAAAAAAATAACATGTGAGATACAGCCGAGGTGATAAGAAAGTGTGTCAGTGCTCTGATGAAAGATAACACAGGAAACCCACATCCTATCATCTCAGCCCACATTTAGTAAATGAAAACCACAGCAACAAAGCTTACCAAAACTCAGGAACAGTCTCACTTAGGCTCCTAACAACTCACCCATATTCCTCTCCTGAAGTCCTCACCAGACCCAGTGCTGGCATCTAAGTCACATCTGAACATCCCATGACTTTTTCTGAAGAAAGAAATATTACCACATTTTGTCTGAAGTTATAAATGAGTTAGTATCACTTCATTTACTGTTCGCTTTCTTCTCTCTTTTGTCTGTTTTGAATTTTAAAATTTTTATAACTTTGATGTAGTAGGAACTGGACTTTCTGTATGTCGTTTCATTTAATCCACACAATAGCAAATGGGTCAGTATTAACTATCTTCACAACACAAAGAAACTTGCCTAGTGAGTTAAAGTGACATAATCCACTTTACAAGGCTAATAAACTTCAGAAAGCAAAATTAAGTCCAGGTCTGGCTGAGTTTATACATCAATTTATACTGCCTACTATAATAATGACAGTGACTACTGGGTGAGCATATTTTGTTTATCTGTCTGTCTATATATCTATGTAAATACTGTACATTAAGAAATGAAGATGGGAAGGAAATGGTTAAGAATCTAATGAATACGTGTAATATGCCATTTTCTTGCATGTAAGAATTCATTCATTCATTGCTGAGTAATTTCTATTTATACTTAATAACTCAATGCAGATATCACTGGCTCTATTTTCAGTAGATGACCCTCTTTGCTGTACTTTTATTTACTATATTACCTACCATAATTAATTGCCATGTGTTATATATTAATTTACATTATAAACTCCCTAAACTATCAGCTCCTGGGGAACTGGGACTATATGTTATCTCTCTGCTCAGCAAGTGGTGAATGTCTTACCTCTTGAGTAAAGAACAAATGAGAACTGGTCACAGACTTGATTGTCTCATACACAGTGATTCTAGTAGTTAGGTTTCTCAGATTAAAGATGTACTTATATATTAGTCATTTTGGTAGATCAGAACTGGCAATCTCTGAGCTGGAAGTGGACTTTAGTGCCCTCCCTCACCTCCTAACACAGTTATTTTAATTGAATTTTGAAGGTTTAAGTAGGTTCTAATAATCTTTACCATTCTAAATGATTGCAGCCCAGTATGCACATCTGTGATACCTTCCTAGCTTCTGTCAGCATTTAAGTCTGTTACTTCTGCTCTAGATATTCCTTCATTAACCTAACTATGAATTTGTATATTATACATCTAATGGGTTAGCCCATTTGGCTTAATGAGAATTTGGATTCGGTCCCAGAATAAGTTATGTTTAATTGATCCCTGTCCTTGCATTATGTTCCTAAACCATCAGTATTATGAATATATACATTTCTTCAACACAATTCCATCCTTAATAGGGAAAAATAGTAACAATGACAAAAAAACAAGCAAACAAAAATTAACTGACAGTGTTTGTCATATTTGATAGTGATGTCCTTTCTGTAGAACTGCCATCATACTGTTAGAAATTAACCTGAGTAAATATACCCAAGATTGGATTACTAAATCATATTACTGATAATGATCAATATTCCTTAGCAATGAGTGTACTTCTTAGAGTTAAATGGGTTTGACCAAGTTTCCTTTGGCTTGATTGTGAGTTATTATTAATTAGTATGATACTTTTTATGTTTCAAAGCCATTAAATCAATATGTTCTTTAGTCCAGTCCTCCATATTCTCGTTTTTGTTTTTGTTGTTCAAAATCTCCACTGTGTATATGACTCTTATGTATATAATGCCTTTGGTTTTGAGTCATTGGCCAAAATAATCATGATTCATGTCATGAACTAGTAAGGAATGATTATTTCTGTTTTTTTCTCCATCTCCTAGAGAGAGGGCAGGAAGATAAAAATGTACTACTTCTTTGAAAGACTCATGTATAATAGACTAGAATAACACTGAATCTGATTCTTCCTCTTACAGCTAAGCTTGGAATTATAACAGATCCTTCAAAAAGTTCTCATGGAGAGAAATTCTCCTTGAACTGCATTTGTTGGGGAAAAGGGAATTTGCAGAGATGAGAGAATTACCCAGTTGTTCTAACTTCTCTTTGGTTATTCTTATTCATTGGTTTACAGTTGAACTGGAAGCACTTCATAATACAGTATTAAAAATTATATAATAAATTAAGGTTTAAATAATAATTAGGGAAAGTAGTATTTCACTCAAGGGTTAGCTTTTAAGCATTTACCCAAGGTATTGTCCATGAGGATTGTGAGGATGAAAAGTGTTTTTAAATTACCTTTGGAAATTTTGGGGTGACTTTAAGAGTGTGATATTTGGTGACATCTCATATTTATTATGCATCTGCTAAGTAGGTAGGAACTTCAGCACTACAGTGCTGACCACTCTAGGTCCCAGCTGGAATAAAATGGCACTAGTACTAAAAGTGCTCTTTTTTTGTTTCAAGTAGTTTATGGTAGTTTAATTTGGATATATATTCCATATGTTTTCTATGCTTAATTAAAATAATAGTCATTGGTTGTCTAGTTACAAAAGTAATGTATGAGTTTTGTAGCACAAATTCTTAGTAACAATAATATAGTAGCCCATTTATATAAGTATACATTGTATTTTATTTCTATGATTCTCCTATTGTTTGATATTTATTTCATCATGGATGTTTCCTTTTTGTTAGAATAGATAATGAAAGTGATGGACATCTACTTAAAGTGTTGGGTCAAAAGGCAAGCATATTATAAAAATTTTTGTACAGGGTGACTTAAGTACATCCAAAGTAGTTTCTACCAACTTTAAACTTAATCCATCTGGAATTCATCTTGTGTTGTTTGTAACAGAAAGATTGTACTGTTTTTTTTTAGTAGTCAGGAAATTAACCCAGAACCATTAGGTAGTCCATCTTTCTATAGGCAATCTGAAATGTCACCTTTATATTAATTTAAATCCCATACTTACTTGAATCTAAATTTTCTATTCTGTTTCATTAATCATCTTGTCTCTTCTAGTTCTAGGACCACATTATTTTAATTATTGCAGTTTCAATCCCAATTAATATTAAATAAGTTACTTCATACATTAAAATCACATTTTCAATTTCTTTCTTTGGTCCAGATTCTTATCCAGATGATGCAGGAGGTCATAAAGGGATATGATAAGGACATGCTTAATTCACACCAGGTATAACACCTTCCAAATATAGCAATCTCCATCTTGAAAATATGTCACCTACTATTCTAAATGTATGCAGGCTACTTTTCATAATGCACAGAGGTTTTAAGCCTTGGCAAAAAAGGTCCTTTGGTCTATTTCTTGAAGACAACAAAAGTGGGATGAGTAGCAAAATCCTATCCAGGTTTTCATCCGGTATCTTTTAATTTTGTTGGCAATACAAGGACGGTGTGACATACAGATGAGTAGAGTTTCAACTTACCCACTTGCTAGTGTGTAACTTTCTTTAGTCTTTTTAATCTTATGAATCTCAACCCCCAGTAAAGTCAGGGATAGGAATAATTCTTAAATAATTTTTTCAAGGAAGCACTCGAAAAAGGTAAATATTATTGTTACTATCATGTGCCGTTGGATTCCCAAGTTGTCACAAACAAGGAGAACATAAGTTAGAGATAAGCAACTAGCCTTCTAAATATCTAAGGTGGGTTTGTCACCGATAGACTTATACTGGGAGAAAGTCCAAGATCAATTAACATTGAGAAAATATGGAAATTTTTGTTTTTTAAGCTTTACATGTGTTTTCTGCCTTTACAAAATCCATTGTATAAACCATTTGATAAGAATGCAGTTTTAAAGTATTAAATGTGTGTCTCTGTGTGTTATAAGAGAAAAAAAATACAGTGTATTAATGGGGAAAGAGAATGCGTAAGTATAGAAAGTGACTGTCCCATAAAGTTAAAAGAATAAGAAGCAGACATTCCTGAGAATCTTGATAGTCATATTTTTACCTAAACCTTTAAATTCTTTTGTGCAAATTCTCTAAGCATGCAGGTATTAGTTTGAAAGAAAAAAAAGGTGAAAAAAAAAAGGGAGATAAATAAAAAGAAAAAGGTATGTTTGCTTATTTATTTGCTTGCTGAGCCAGTCTGGCTAGAGTTGCCAAGCTGGCCTCCAGTTGCCATATTTTTAGGAGCTGAGGCATAGCCTCTGCCCTGCTTTGTCAAGGAGACTTCAAATCACAGTCCCCTGAGCTTTGGGATAGTAGAGAAAGCAACTGAGCATCATGTTCTGCTTGTGGTGTGAAAAATAAACCCTTGGCCAAAGGCACAGGCTGCAAACTTCCAACTAACCCAGCCCCCAGCTCTGTGGAGCTGCTGTCAACTTTGATTAGCTTTTGCAACTCTGAAACTCCCCCATTCTATAAATCGCTCCATCCCCTCAGCCCTCCTTGCTCCTCCTATTGCTGGCTCCCTTTACTGTGTGATGAGCTGTCACAGCTGGTTGATCAGACTGCTACCCAATCAGCAGCTCCTCTTAGCCAGACCCCTCACTGACCTTGTTCTGTCTTTGCCTTACCCATTCTTCTGATCCTCCAGCAGCTGAATCTCCTACCCCTGCTGCCTGATCCCACTGCTTGTCTAATCAGCCTGGTAGACAGTTTGATTAGCTGCTCCTTCTCACACTGCCAGCTCTTCCTGCTGCTACCAGCTGTGCTCAGGGCCTTCTAGTACTCACCATCAATGCGTCGTAACCCTCCATTAGTGCTGCTGGCTGATTGACTTTATACTTTTTCTCAGCAGTGCTCTGATCGGCTGTTGTCTCCCTATGCCATGTCCTCTGATGAGCCTCCTGACATCCTCCCTTTCTGTCTCCTACAAGATTCTGTTGCTGTTAATTGTACAGTTCTGATCCTGTGGCAGGTACTTTTTCACTAGCCTTTCAGGATTGGGTCATCTCAGAGGCTACCTTTGGCAAGTAATAACATTTCAGTGCAAAGTTCCACTGTCCACTTCACAGTGTCTCTCAAATCCCAGTAGCTAGTATTGTGGTCTGACTATATTTAGTGAGCTGCCTTTGTCCTGGGACAGTCTGACTTCTAGCTTATTGTGACTAGATTTTGGGTTGTTTCCTGAGCGTCATCTTCCACCTCATTTTCCCTCTGAGTAACACTTCTTTATTATAGTCACAATTTCAAACCGATAAACTCTTTGGATTCAAATTCCATATTCTTAGCATTTACCAACGTGACCTTAGATAAGTGACTTAACCTCTCTGGTACTTCTTTATCTCTAACATTTCTTCATTTATTTATTCAACTAATAGCTAAAGAGTAACTACTCATTAAGGAAGTCACTGAGCTTAGAGCTGAGGATGCATCTGTGAACAAGACATTCAAGGTCTTTCAATATCTAGAATTTATATTCAAGAGTGAAAGCAACAGACATAAGCAAACAAGAAAAACTCAAAAAGTGGCAATTACTTCAAGAAAATAAAATAAGGAATAGAATAGAAAACAAAAACCTGGGATGGAAGAGCTAATTTAGATTTGATGATTAAATATTCAGAAAGCAATATTTGAGCTAGTACTGAAGGATGAGAGATCAGTGTGGGCAGAGGAAGAAGAATGCAATGAGCAGAGAAAACAAGTGTGAAACTACAGAAAAAGCTTGGCAAATAGAGGAACATAAAGAAAGTCAGTTTGTCTGGAACACAGTACACTGCAGAGATTTATATGAAGTAAAATCAAAGTTGTAGGCAAGGTCCAGATTTTATCAGATAAGGAAAGCTATGCTAGGATGTTGAATTTTATTGCAATTGTAGTGGACAGTCATTAGAGGTTTCCTCTTGATTATAGCTGTTAAATGGATATTTGTGTGTTGATAAAAGTGTTTTTTTTTTTTAGATTATTTATTTATTTGACAGGGAGAGAGATCACAAGCAGGCAGAGAGGCAGGCAGAGAGAGAGGGGGAAGCAGGCTCCCCGCTGAGCAGAGAGCCCAATGTGGGGCTTGATCCCAGGACCCTGAGATCATGACCTGAGCTGAAGGCAGAGGTTTAATCCACTGAGCCACCAAGGTGCCCCTAATAAAAGTGGTTTATATCTGTGCTGATATTGTAACTACTAGCCATATGTGGCCACTCGGCATTCGGAATGTGCTTAAGGAACTGGATATTTTATTATCACGTATTTTAGAGTGCAAGAGAGTGGGGGTGGGGCAGAGGGAGAAGGAGCAAGAGAATCTCAAGCAGACTCCCTGCTAAGTGCAGAGCCCACCATGGGGCTCCATTCCAGGACCCTGAGATCACCAACTAAGCCATCCAGGTACCCTGATATTTTATTTTTAATTTTAATTTATTTAAATTTAAATGGCTACATGTGGATAGATATAATGGGTGCTATAGACAGATGAGGGTTGGCTTAAATAAAGAATTTTCTAATCTGTACCTCAGATCTCTTTTGGTCTATGCAGGACCCACCTCATAGGGGCAAGGAGTCTAACAGAGTTGGATTTGGGGGGCTCTCATCTTCCTGTTAAATAATATAAACTGCTTTTATCTGCTCTTTAAAGAAACTGCATTTGGGTCTTTCAAGAAATTGCATTTGGAAAAGGATAGGCTGCTTAAAAAATATAGAAATCATTCAACAGTAGATTAACAACACCACTGAAGTCAAAGGAAATGAATTTGAGTGCTAGCTATACCACTTGCTGACTGGTTATGGTCTGAATGCGTCTCTCCAAAATTCATGATGAAATCACCCTCAAGGTGATAGTATTAGGCATTGGGGTTTGGGGCAGGTTATTACGTCATGAGAGTGGGGCCCTTATGATTGGAATTACTTTCTTTATAAAAGAGATCCCAGAGACCTAGCTTGTCCTTTTCACCACTTGTGGACACAATGAAGAGACACCATCTATGAATCAAGCCTTCACTAGACACTAAATCTGCCATTGCCTTCATCTGTGGCCTCCCAGCTTCTAGAATTATGAGAAATATACTTCTGTCGTTTATCATCCAGCAATTCTCTGATCTTTTACTGTAGCAGCCCAGATAGAGACATAGATAGAAGGCAACACACTACCTTGGTTTCCTTACCTGTAAAGGGAGATACAAATAATAATGGCAACTTTATAGGTCACTTGTGTTGATTAAGTGAGATAACACTAAGTAGAGTATTTAACAGTGCTAATCCCATAGCATACACTCAGTAGTAAATATCTATATCTACATCTACATATGTAGATAGAACATGCAATGTTATATCAGTGTGAGGTATACAACGTAGTGATGCAACTTCTGTATACGTTAAGCTACCATCTCAGATGGTAACTACACTTGTGGTAAAACAAAAAACAAAAAACAAAAAACAAAACAAAACAAAAAACCACTAGGTAAATACTAACCTCTCCAATCACTGTTAGTTTGAGGTTGACTTGATCCAGAATAGTTGTGCTGCTTCTATTCTAACTGGGAAGTCATCTAGCTTGACAATCTGAATATTTTAAAGGCCTTGAATTCAAGGTCCCTCAACTATGAAGGAGATAAGCTGATACTTGAACCTAGGTTGTTATGACTCCAGAGTTTCATCTGGGTTCTATGAAGTTATTCTGTGAACGTGTTCTTTAAATTGATAATAATTTAATCTAGTAAATGCATATGGCAAAAGAAGCATTGTGAATGGTTATTATGTGAAGATATTAATCATAATTACAGTCTATTGGTGTTTAAATAATTAATCCTCTTGCAGATGAATCAAAAAAATCTATTCATTATTATAATCTAAAATGTAGCCTCAAAATTCTCAGTTCAAGCTACGACTGTTAAGATGTGGGCCTCTTGGGACACCTGGGTGGCTCAGTGGGTTAAAGCCTCTGCCTTCGGCTCAGGTCATGATCCCAGGGTCCTGGTATCTAGCCCCACATAAGGCTGTCTTCTCAGCAGGAAGCCTGCTTCCCTTCCTCTCTCTCTGCCTGTCTCTCTGCCTACTTGTGATCTCTGTCTGTCAAATAACTAAATAAAATCTTTAAAAAATATATATAGACCTCTTTAGATAATTCTGATATTTACTTCTCACTAAGATTCCCTTTTGCTCTTGTCAGTTTGATGGCTTCTAAGGGCATTCATTTTTTAAATCACACCATATCTTTACCATGTAAATGATGTTATTATTTTTATAATACAAAATTAATACTTTGAAAGGTTATTCAACCTGTTAATGTCCTATATCTAGGAAGTATTTGAGCTAGGATTTGAATACAGTGGTACAACAGATTCTGGAATCTGAGAGAAGAGTTAATGTCTTAATCTACACAATGGGAACATTTATTTTCATTACCTGATCACTGGTTGGGATGATTCAGTGGAATCATATGGTTAAAGCCTTTCTGATTTGTTTGGATTGCACTTTCAAATTGTACAGAAGTTACCTTTTCTTTCTTTTTTTTTTTAAGATTTTATTTATTTATTTGACAGAGAGATCACAAGTAGGCAGAGAGGCAGGCAGAGAGAGAGGGGGAAGTAGGCTCCCTGCTGAGCAGAGAGCCCAATGTGGGGACCCTGGGATCATGACCTGAGCCGAAGGCAGAGGCTTTAACCCACTGAGCCACCCAGGTGCCCCCAGAAGTTACCTTTTCTCAAGAAATCATTGAGTAATTACAAGTTCACAAAGCAAAGAGGAAAGGACAAAACCAATGTCATTTCTAAAGGTGATGGAATTGGCAAGCTATGCTGTGTGTCAAATGTCTTGAATTCTGAGCTTGTTTAACAAGAGTATACAAGCTTCTTGTATGGTTTGTAAAGAACTAATGAACTCAGGAAAGAGAACACTACCATCCTCAATTGCTAACAGAAGCTAGGTTGAGCTTTTACAACTTAAACAGTTGCACTGATGCTATTAATTATTGTGAAGAAAGCTACAAAATCCTAACAATTTCAGCTTATATAACATCTAAAAAATCTAGCTTTAGGGGGTTTCTATTAACAAAAAAGGGAACTGATAATATTCTGAGCTTGAAACCAAAAATGGACTTGCTTAAACAAAGCATTATTGATCAGTATTTATTCTATGAATATTTATGGGAGCCCCTATTCAGCAAACATTACTGTTAGGTCCTTGAGATACAGAACAGGTCAGATGAAGTTTCTGCCTTCATGCAATTTATATTCTCATAGGACAGATGGATAATAAACCAAAACAAAACTATTATTAATAACTAACAATGATTAGTTCTAAGAAGAAAACCATAATATTGTGAAGTGGTTATGCGGTTGGGTGAATTTAAACAAAGTTGTCAGAGAGATCCTCCGTTTGATCAAGATTAAATGAAGTGAGGGAGTTGCTGTGGAAATTTCTGGGAGAGGATCATTCAAGGCAGAAAGTGAAAGGAAAGCCAGAGAGTGAAGAGTCCTGAGGAAGAATGAACTTGGTGCTTTGAGCAAAAACAAAGCCAGTGTAATGCCTGGAACCAGTGAGCTGGGGGGAGAAGACAAGGTTGGGGAAATAAGTATTTTTGTAAACCACAGTTGAAACTTCATTGTTCTACTGGAGGGTTATGAATAAGAGGGATGATATAATCTGATTTACTGCCAAAAACATTATTTTGTTGCTGAATGGTAAATAATTATATAGGGGCAAGTGTGGGAGGAAGGGAACTATTTAGAAAGTTATTATATTTTCATATTATACCTTTCCTAAAAATGAAGATGACATAGACTAGAGGGAAGGTGTGAGAGTGATGAGAAATGGCCACATTTGGGATATATTCTGAAAGAAGAGACCATAGAGCTTGCTGATGGATTATATGTAGTTGTGAAGGAAAGAGGAATCTAGAAAGTGTTCACTAAGTAATAAATCAAATGAAAGCTTGCTGAAGAGAACTTTTCAAGGTTTAGTATAAGGACTAGACACAGTGTCTGGTTCATATTAAATTTCCAGCAAGTGGTAAGGGTTATTTTTATTATCATTGTTCCACAAGCTGTATTAATCTCTAATAGGGGAATGTATCAGTATTCTTGGTTCTATAATAAATATAAATATCAAAGAGACAAGTGATTAGTAATTTCCTTTTGCTTCTTCCTTTCCTGGTAATTTACATTTTAGCAGACTTATATTTCTTACCAATTCCCCTTTTGATCTTCATTTTATCCTTGGCTATTTTTCAGTTCACCATGTTTATTATTTATGCTTTGTTCACTCACTTTTATTTCTTATGGAAGCTTAAGTCAATCTGGAGCTCTCTGCTAAACTTACCCTTTCAACCAATTTGACATATGAATGATATTGCACAAATTCTGTAAAATAAAATGCATCAGTTAAAAAGAATAAAGTAGATTAACACGGACTAATGTCAATATATTTTCTAAGTTAAAAAGAAGGAAGTTATAGAAAAAAATGTAGCACGAATATGAGTAATATAAAATAATTAATATTAGTCCTATGGCTAAGAAGTAGGCTGGATAATGCTTTAAAAACAACAACCTCAAAATCTCAATAGATGAAAACAGCCATAGTTTAGTTTTCCCTCATGCTTCAGGTCCATTGAAGAGTGGAAGGGAACCATAAGTACTATTTTCTTCACTATGAGACCAAGGGCATTGAGGGCTGGAATTAAAGGAAATGTTCACTTTTCAACTATATACTTTTGTTTAGTATGCCATTTAACAAGGAATGTATACAATTACAATGTAATTAAAAAGAATATTTTCTCAAGCATTCAGCAAAGATTAAATGCAAAAGTTATGTGAAGATTTGCATTATGAATATTCTTTCTTCTGTATATTTATTTCCATGATTAAAAATAGTATTTTAGAGGATGATCTGACACTTTTGCATTAAGCTGGGTATGTGTAGTACACTGAATATGGTGTACCACAGGCTTATGAGGCCTTTTTTTTCCTCTCAAGGGTTTTGTGCTCTCATTGAAATTTTGGGGAAGAAGTTTGATTGTCTTAGTTTTCAGGCAAATGTCCCTTAGAAAGAAGTGAAAATTTAGAGGGTTTTTGTTGTTGTTTTCTTTTTCTTTTCTTTTTTTTAATAGCATCTAGGAAAACTTACTCCATGTCATCTGCAAAACTGGGAGGGAGACAAAGCATAAGAAACTTTTATTCTCACAAAACAAACTGAGGGTTGCTGGGGTAGGGGGGTTAGGGAGAGGGTGGTGGGGTTATGGACAATGGGGAGGGTATGTGCTATGGTGAGTGCTATGAAATGTGTAAGCCTGAAAATTCACAGACCTGTGCCCCTGGGGCAAATAATACATTATATGTTAATACAAATAATAAAGTATAAAAAGGGGGGCCCTATTGCAGCAAGAGCTATTATCTATAACGATGAGAGAAATTATTTTCTTGTACTTCCTGTTGGTAAACTCTGTGAAATCTGGAAATTGCGAAAGGCCAGAATCTTTGCAGAAATTACTGGATGTCCAGAGGTACTGGAAAACATAAGAACTTTTAGATGGACCATTTATTTTTGAGGGAACTCTGAAATCTCCATTGAAATGGACCTAGAAATACCATGGCATAAATAACATGTCACTGGAATCTTCAGTCTTTATCCAATTTTTTTCCTAAATAATCCCAGGCAGGCTGGTAAAGATAAGAAACTTTATCTTATTCAGTATTTTAATTCCTTCTTCTGTCAGTCTCTCTCTCTCTCTTGTTTTTTTTTTTTTAACCAGGTAGTAGACAACAATCTTGGTTGCCACTCTCTATTAACCTTTTAAGGGAAGAAAGGTAATAATTATTGTCTCTAAACTTTATTCTCATATTCAGGAAATGGTCTTCACTTCTTAGTTACTTACTGGTGATTTTTTTTTTAACTTGTAAATGTGTACTATTTAACAAATGAAAGAGAAGTTTATTCCACGTTAAAGAATAGAAATTGTTTTGTTATTTTAACACATCACCTTTCTTCATTTAACCCAGAAATCAGATTTATTATTGATTTTCAGCAAGTTATAGGACAATATTCATCCCAGATAAATTAGTATTTCAAAGAAAATGTATGAAACTCTGTGTGCTGCACAAAGCTAAGCTAGGTTATAGGGACACAGGATCAGTAAGTGGGTTTTCTATGTTTGGAATAACATTTGAGTAGGGACATACAGATAAAAAAACTACATGAACTAAATGTAAAAACATGTAGTAAATTTAAAAAAAAATAGGTTGTAATGGAAGCATTGAAGGGAAAAAACATCTTGAAATTTCAGGTAAGCCTTTTTGCATACATGTACCTAGAGCTGGGTGCTAGAGGACTAGCAAGTTTTAGACAGAAAACATCATCCAGAATTGTTGGACACTTAACCTAGATCTTAATGTGTAATTATCTTCCCCACATCTACCCACAGAAAAGCAAACATTCACTATCTTTCTTACATTTTTGTCATAAAAATTATCATCAGTTATTTCACATCTATCTTGTTGTTTTCTTTGACTTACTCCTGAACTATATGTTAGAAACTATTCAGTGTGAAATATCCTGCAAGAAGTCTAGCTTACATTTATCTTCCAAATTCCACTGGAATTTAGAAAATGTCTTTTTGAAGCCTGAAACAATTTCGGAAGGACCAGGCGGAAGCAGCTGCTTCATACTTGATTCATTGTCATCACAAGTTCATTATTAACTCTAGCACACTGCCCATCACAGAAAGTAGGCCAAAGATTGCATCCTACAAGGGGATGTAGATATAAAACTGCTAAAGCTCTAAAAGACAGTGGCAAGCTACTCATCTTTCCTTTAGTCAAGGCTTTTATATAACAATTAGTTGCAAATAGCCTTCAAAGTTGGGTCATAAGTGACTCAATAGCATTGAATTGAGCAAAGACATTGGGGAAGTAGTGCTTTCCATTTGTTACTGCATCCATTTCTTTATCAATTCATTCAACAAATATTTACTGGCTACCTTTGTGTTGATTAGCAATATCTGGCCTAGATCAGGGAGATAAAACATTGAACAATAGAGGCAATTCCCAGTTCTTAGGGGATCTATATTTTAGTCACTGCAAATGACAGTAAACAAGTTAAATAAATAGATAAATGAATGGCATAACTTCAGAAGATTGTTATGAGATGTCCTAGGTATAGAATGGAGGAAAGTTTGTCTTACTCTTATGTATAAGTATACTGAATACTTGCTTTAAAAAAAAATTTGTACTCACCCCCTTCTTCCTATTGAAGAAGAATTCTGTATTTTAGGTAGCTTTAGTGAGAGGTTATATTGCATGTTCTAAAATTGAAGCTACAGCAATCAGATCCTCCCTCTCTCCAACCTGAGACCCGGGTCATAGCTTAGATTTAACTTAGTTTTTTAATTAGGTGAGTTAATTGCATACCCCTATCTAGATTTTTTTAAATTTAAATTCAATTAGCCTACCTAGAATTTTTAATGTTGATTAAATGTTGTGGTAGGATACTTTTAGAAGTCATTCACTGCATCAGTTACAGCAGTGGTGCCTGAACTTTTCCTTTTAAAAAGAAAAAGTCTGTGTTTTCAGTAGCTGTCTACCCTAACATTCATCTTTGTTGTGCTGAGCCTGGGTCTCTAAACTCCCAATGCTCTATATACTCATAGTATTGCTAAAATAGATAATCATCCATTTGCCTGCAGTTGCCAGAGTTGTTTTCTGTTACTTGTTAGTAAAAGTATCAAAGTACTAGGTCAGTTACTTTTACCATTCAAAGTGTATCTCATCCAAGTAGACTTCTGATGCTCTGATGATTGGAATTACCTTCTGTTGCTCTGTTGTATATCATACACTTGTCTCTCCATTGAAAGCCCAGATATTCAATCCAAAGCACATACTTTTGCCACCTCTAAGAACTTAGTTACTAAGAAAGATAGTTTACATAAATAGGGAGTTTTGGCATGGGATCTTGGAGACATAGTTCATTTCCCTAAAAGGTCACGATGTAGTAATGCCATGCTCTTCTTTCTATGATCTATAGTTAAGAAAATAGACATTTTGTAGATTTGTCTGAGAAGTAACTAGATTATTTCTACATCCTTAGTTTTTAAACTATTTGTAAAGGAACTGTACGTATGGATGAACAAAAATACATTTTGACAATTTCTTATTATTATCCTAGTATTTACTTGGATTTTATATTACATTATATCATATAGTATCAGTATTTATAATATACTATATAATATCTAGTAATTTATGATGAATTTATATATGTATTATTTAGTATAAACATATGAAGCTATTCTATATTAACATTATAGTGTAAGCCTGTAAAGATTGTCACTATTAAAGAGCTGTGTTCTGTAGAAATCAGAGTTAGAATTTAGTTCATCATAAGAAGTTAGTGAGCAACTATTGACTACCTCACTTGTATTGATATAATTATGTGTATATGATGAACTCCCCTTGTAGTGCTTGCCTATAATTTGTGTGCTCTAGAAAGAATACAAAATGAAATAGAAGGCATAGGCAATAAATACTCTTGAGGAATGTAAGTGTTGTTCAGTTATTTGAAAATCATAGCAGGTCATGTTTCAGAAAAAAGAGAACATCTTGCATAAGAACATATGAAATGTGTATGTATATGTGTGTGTGTGTGTATGCATATACACATAATTACATACATATAATGTATATACATATATACACTCATTGATTTTAAATAGTATAATTTAAAAAATTTATGTTGCTTTCTGGACCAGCAATGTTTACACAAAATGTTTTTTGACCTTTTATAAAATAATTACCATAGTAGGATACATATTTTAGTTTGAAATACTGCAAAGGTCATTTCCTTTTTGACATTTGCAAGAAGGGAACAGTTCTAGAAAAGAAAGAGATTTTACAGGATGAAGTAGAAAATCAATAGAGAACTTATTCTTTTAACTGGAATGCTTACCTTTTATTTCCTGATTCCTATTCAATTCCTTTGTACACAAAGGGGAAAAAAAATCACAAAGTGAAGATGGATGGTTCATCTGCAGTGAAATGTAGCTTTTGTGCTTGTTGATAAATAAGAAAGGAAAATTATCTTGGAAGATCTCATCTGCTATGTTGGAGCAATTATTCTTGAGACTATAATGAAATGGAAGGTTGTGGGATGGGATATGACTTATATACTCTATTGGGTTTATTTTAATTGAAACCCAAAGTACCAAGTAATTGTTGATCTTTGACTTGTTTGTGATTTAGAAACAATAATGACAAAGAATGCTTATGAGTAACTGATTAAACAGTGATGGCACTTGCCAAATCCAATGAATGTCAAATACAATTCAGTTCTGCTCAATCAACAGCCTACCATGGATCAAATAATGTTTACTCTGGGAATAGATCATTTGAACCACCAGATGATTGTGAAATATTCCATTGACTTCGGCAAATAGGAAACCTGAATATTATAATTTTATTTTTGGTGCAGGGGATTTAGGATCCTTATTGTGTTTTACTTGAATTGGTTTTAGTGCAGTGCCTTGTGCTTGAAATCACAAAGCTCTAAACAAACATTTTTTTCGGTGAATTAATGGATATATATTGAAATCAGTTACTATTTTCTGAAGACATATAAAGAGGAGCAAGAGGTAAAAGGAGGAGGTGTTCCTGGAGTAGGTGGAGACTATGGGAAAGTTACCCTTATAAAGTGAGATGGTTAAAAAAAAAAAGCATTCAACTTGACAGATATATTTTTGAATTCTTGAATAGGTTACTTGAGCTAAATATGGTTTTTAGTTTTACCATTGGATTCTGTCCTAGGGCAGGCCTAGGCTTTGTATGTTTTAAAGAACTAAGAGTAGGGGCGCCTGGGTGGCTCAGTGGGTTAAAGCCTCTGCCTTCGGCTCAGGTCATGATCCCAGGGTCCTGGGATCGAGCCCTGCATTGGGCTCTCTGCTCAGTGGGGAGCCTGCTTCCTCCTCTCTCTCTCTCTTTGCCTGTCTCTCTGCCTACTTGTGATCTCTGTCCAAAAAAAAAAAAAAAAAAAAAGAACTAAGAGTAAGAAAAGCTGTGTTTGCATTCTGGCTTTACTCTGACCTTTCCATGTGACACAGGCCTGACCTTAAACTCTCTTATTCTCAGTAATATTCTAAGATATGTTGGGTGGAGGGAAACATTAAAATTATATTTATCAAAGGGGGTCAGGATTCAGGATAGTAAAGTCAGCCCCAACACATATTGAAAATCTTTTAAAATGAAGTTACTTCCATGGGAGTGGCATGCATATACCAAGCAAATAATCTCAAAGTATCCTCTTAGCAACAGAAATATATAGCACAGGCTAGACATTGTTTGTAAGGGAAAACATGGGAGGGATATACATTCGTGATTCTTTTCTCAAGTGTAAAGTATTCTATATACAAGAGTTCTATAATCAAGGTACTGTATTCTGGTAATGTTCTTTTTTATAAAATAATAACCAGCGGGCAGTATCACCAGATATAGTCTTCTCTGAAGACAAAACCAAAGATACCCAAAGCTTTAGAATTTTTCAAAGTACTATATACTGTATATATGGAAATATTTACATATAATTTGAATTTTAATATTTGTTTTCTCACTCATCTCAGCTTATTTTAAGTAGGCATGCATGCCTATAGGGCTGTATTTGTTTATGGCTGTCCAGTATCTACTGATGGTACTGATGCCATAATAATTGCTCAGTATTTTGAAAATCATTTCTACTTCCTTCTATCCATGCATTAGTCCAACACTTGTTTGTTGATGGTTTACTTTGTACAAGCAGTATAACTGGTGCTGGATTTATAGTGTTTGAAAAAATAGATACTTGATATAACCCTAGCTTTTAGGAGATCACAATAGGATGTACTGAGAGCTATACAAAAGACTGCATTCATTAACTTTTTTAGCCTTCACAACACCTCTGTGTCAGTGTGGTGATTTACTTCAATTTACTACTAAGGATACTAAGGCATTTACACAAGGTCACACGAGTTTCTATTTATTAAAGTCTTGCCTATTGCTGAGAATGCCTTAAATAGACATTAAAGTTTCTTCCTATATTATAATAATCTGATAATCCATGTTGCATTTAGAAATCTTATGAATTTGGGGTGCCTAGGTGACTCAGTTGATTAGCATCTGACTCCTGATTTCTGCTCAGGTCATGATCTTGGGGACATGAGATTGAGCCCCTCTGGACTCCCCACTCAGCAGGGAGTCTGCTTGGGATTCTCTTTCTCCCTCTCCCTCTGTCTCTTGGCCTGCTCATGCACTCTCTCTGTTCCCTGCTCCCCTTTCTCTTTCTCTCTCCCTCAAATAAATAAATAAATCTTTGTGGGGGAAAAAAACCAACCACCTATGGATTAAAAATCCAAGTCTTACTCCAAGTGATTTATTTTAGGAAGTTCCAGGAACCCAGTGTTGATCTTTGGGCATGGATGAAAAAGAGTCTGCACCCTTATATGATGCTCCCGCATCTAATTTCTCTCTTGAACTCAGTTCTTTTTCATCGTGCTGACTCATTCCCAGAGAGAATCTCTTCCCCATGATTGCATGTCAGACAGAGGTACCAGGGCCAAATGTCAGTTCTTTCCAATGTCAGTTCTGGAGCAAAAAAGTGGTGTCTTTTCTGGTATTCTTAGCACAGATCCTACGATTTAACCTGCCTTTTGAACTGGCATGTTCTCACCCTTCGTGTGAGAACTGCTTCGTGTGAACTGAGAGTATGTGCATGGGGCAGGAGCATTCCTAACAAAAACTGAGGATGTTTATAGAAGCAGAATACCTTCTTCATAGGCAAACATAAATGAGCACCATACCCATAATGTATCTGAGGTTCATTTGCTTTCCAGCTGACCTTATTCCCCTTCTAGACAAGTACACTCTGGAAGTTTTTACCAGCTCTTGATACTCAGAAGTGACCAAATCAGAGCAGTAGAGAGAGAAGACACACTTGAACTTCGGTACTGCAGAAGTTGTAATCAAATGTACTGTCACTTTAACTAATTGTCAAGGTATTTACGTCAAACCTGAAGCTTCCTGCCCCATCCCCTCTCAGCTATTATGGTGGTGAATGAAGTACAAGTGCCTTTACTTCTTGCTCCCTGAGGATTTTGTCAGTCCAAGAGTTTGCTCTCCCTAGGCCTCTGCAGCCTTGAAAGGCCAGAGAATTAATGCTCAGCCAGCAATCCCTTGGAGGGATGAGCCTGAGATATGTGTGCCATCCTGACCCAGAGCTTCATCTCAGCAGAGCTAAGATCCAGTTAGTTGATGTGAGAATGTGCACTTTGTAGGCTGTCTTCCCTTCTCTGTCTTACTAGCCTGTTCCTCTCTTAATGCTAATCAAGGTCACCTCCCAGATGAACTGCTTCTCCTCATGCTATATCATCTTGGGATCTGAAAATGATGGCATAGTCAGTGGTCACATAGGACCTAGATTTTTAAATAAGTTCTACCAGAATGTTTAACTTCCATCGTCATAATCATTTTTTTAAGTATAAAATAAGGGGGAGAGAAATTCCTTACAGTTGAAACATGTATTTGAGTTTATCAATCATTTTTGAAAATTATTTTTGATCCATACTTGAAAAGCTTTGCCACTTTGAGATTATTAAGAAAAAATTCTCGAGTTTTTTTGTGCCTTTTCAACTGTAAATGGGAACTGGGGTTCCCTGCCAGATTGGAAAAAGACCCAGCACTTCTCAACAGGGGGCTCCCTTGTCCCTAAGAGTCTTGACTGATAGCAAGCAGCTAGGGTTGATTTACTGCTCACCTCATCAAGGCCTGTGGGGCCTGGAGAGCTAAGTTATTGCCATACCAATATTATCAATCTAAGAAAATGTATAGAAACATCCAGATTCCCTGTAAACCTGGCACAATGCAACTGAACTAGAGAACTGGAGAAGAGAAAGAGGGTACATCAAAGTGGCCTGAGTATGAATTTCTAAGTTTCAGTTTCTGGGAAAGAACCATGACATTATTTAGACCCAAAATAAGGAGATAAGATTTCATTCAGGATAGAATTCAGAAAATGAAGGTTGGGGATCATCCTTGACAGTGAAAGCAAGCCGCTCTGCTAAGGACAGAGACCCTGTTGAGAAAGAAACACTTCTGAGCCTGCCCCAGAAGGGATAGTCTCTTCAAAAAAGTAAACCCAGAAAAAGGACAAGCCATATGTTACAGATTCGTCCCAGAAGAAAGGAAAATCAGCAGGTTCCTTTGATACAAACTAGTGTCAGCCTCTCAGCAGAGCCCAGGCCTGGATGCAAGTAGTCTGTTCTTGTGATAGTAAAGATACCAAGGGTCAGGACCAATGTCTGTTATGAATCTGACCCTACAGAGTGGTCTGAATCTGAGGTGTGGACTTCATGAAAGAGAAGACAGTCAGCACAAAGAGGTTCTTTAGATTTAGGCAGAACCCAATAGCTGAATTTGCTGTGATTGCAGGTCCCTTTCCTTCCTTCAGCAAAGCAGAGCATCAAAGGCCAATCTTCAGGGTCTGAAATCCCTGAGGTAGGAGTAAGCATGTCAGATACAAGTCCTGACTTCCTGGAAACCCTGAAGTTAAGAACCAACAACTGTGTCCAAGGCATCCTCCTTCCATGCCTCTCAGAGCGCTTGTTTCCCTGTACATATATGACCCTCAGATGTCAGGTTCCTCAAGATTCCTATGCCACTGCCCTAGGCAGTGCCTTTTAGGTTTTATCACTTACAATCTCTCTGCCTGTAAGTTCTCATCCCTCTACCCTCTAAGAGAAAGAAGTTATTTCAAAGAAATATTTTAGGCCTTATAATTAAAACATGTTATGCTGGCAAATTCTGTGAAAAGAGTGGTCCTTGTTTTCACTAACCCAAAATATTTTCCTTTCCAATATATTTTTTCTTCTAATAGATGAATGGTGTCTTCTATCTCTGCCATGCTCTGAAGTCAAGGTTTAAAGTATCCAAGTTGCTCAGTCATAATGAAGAAGGGTGCTAGATTCAGCTCCTATGGAATTTCTCCTTTGGCTTCTAAAAGGAGACCCTTCTTATGGAGGGACAGTGACAGGGATATTGCACACTCACTACTATCTGATTATTTTCTCCTGCTCTGATATACTGTTTTAAAAAATACATAGTATATTCATAATACATAATTTGTCCCTAAGGAAGAATACAAAGTGACAATGACTATTAAAACTTTCAGATCTTTTGAAATTAAAAAAAGAAAAAAATAATCAAGTTTAGTCCCATACTCTGGATCAAGAATTCTTTTTCCTATTCTCCACATTCCTGAACTCCATACAGCTTCAGGTAGACAGGGTTAAACTGCCTTAAATAGGAAGCAGCATACCCCATCAGAGCTCCGGGAAACCTAAGAACATAACCTCATCTATCAGAAGTGTGGGGAGGCTAAGACTTGAGTTCTGAAGACAGAGAAAAAAAATCCATGTTCCTGATTCTCTTTGTGTGAGTAGCTGGCATCTGCACCCAAGGCATCTTTTTCTTCCTGAAAAATTATTCTGCATTACTATCAGTAATTTACAACTTACAGAGCTGTATAATAGCTCCCATAGAAACAGAATCAGATAACAGAAAGATTTGCTTTAAGCAGTGTATAATTTCCACAAAGAATAGATTTTTCCTTATAGTTTCCTCCCTTATTAAAAAAAAACTCATAAAAATATGATTTTATTTGGTCACAAAGTAAGATGACTAGTCTTACTAGGTTTGACTTGGTTATTTACATAAGAGTGGAAAGAGTGCTAACACCATATAGGCCTTCTTAAATTTGTTACCCTGAATGTTTTCATAATAAATCTCAGATTGGGCTTTTTAAGTCCCTTATTAATTGCTATTCTGAAGCTAGGAAGACAAAGCCACGAAATTCTCTCCATCAGATTTTACTCCCAATTTATAGACATTTGAGAAGTTTCTTTCTCAATGCCTCGGCATTCCAATGACAAAGTTCTGGAAATTCTTAACTCAGTAGCCCTGTAGGGTATTAAAGTTGTCTAAAGTACATTAGAAGTCTGTACCCAAGAGTCTGTTCTTTGAA